>CANUEX010013068.1:0-61688 GCA_948099535.1 Jatropha multifida
CAATTTATTTTATTAGTTTGTTAATCAATTTTAATTGTTCAAGTAGGGAAAAAACCCTAAAGTCACTAACAAGCTCTCTCGATATATTGTTAGGTATTTTAATCCCATTAATTACCTATTTCCCAATTGTGCAACTAAACATGAATTAAATCATTAATTTTTATGGTTTGTTCAAGAATTCATAACCTAAGGTCATTAAATTATGAAAACCCCCCATGAGTCAAACTATATAGCTTCCACATCAAGTTATTATTCTCATGCAATTTATTACCCTTTTCTTATCAAAAACCTTTCTTCCGATAGCGATTGATGAAATAAATCAATCCAGGGGAGAAACTCTGCCTGAAAGCATTAAGTTCAGTAATAAATTATAACTTGAACAAAGAAAAACAAATCTAATATCATAAATTGGGGTAGAAGTTAAGCTACATCAAATCCCTAGTATGAGAGTTTAATTTGACATAATAATTAAATAAAACTTAATAAAATCTGAAAATAATTTCATAAATAATAAGAATTAATGGAAATAAAAATGAGATCAAGAGTTTAGAGATAAAAATTACTCAAACAATAGAGTAGACGGCTCCCTTAATTCTTTATACAACTTGATTCTTATAAAGAGAGAAAAATTAAGAAAAGAATAGAATAGAATCCAGATTTGAGATCTAGAATTCAATGCAAAATCGATGAATGAATGAATGAATCAATCTATATTCATCTCCTCATGCGTGTTGTCTTCGAATCCGAGTAGAAAACTGATTTAGATTTGATTCCTTTTCTGTTTAGGAGTCTTCTTTCATCAGGTTGGGTTTGAGCAATGCTTGAAATGAGTCATTTTAATATTTTCATGCAGTTCATGCAAAGGCCACGCCCATGTTTTAAATTTACACGGGCTGAGTAACTAAATTCGGCCCGTTTGATTTTTCAGTAGGTGTCATGGCCGTGGCACTGCATGACATGCCCGTGTACTCCCCTGACTTGGCCATATTGAGCTCTTAGATTTCCAATTTCAACCCCAACCTTCTTCAATGTGATTTTTGGCTATTTTCCTGCTAAAAGCCCTTCAAATCAAGCTTATTAAGAATCACGTAACTTACTAAAAATATAAATAAATCTAAGTGAAAAACTAATTAAACTAATTTAAAAATACTAAAATTTCTAATAAAAATTAAGCTAAAAATACTATAAAAATGTAACCTATCAGTCATTTTACCAATTTATTAGGTGGATTGGGTTCATGTTTAGATTTTTGAGATAATGAACTTATTATGTCATGTTCATGTTAACCCTAATTTTGTTATGGCTATAGCTCGACACACAACATGAAATGTTCCACTAACAAGAATTGCATTCCTATCCTTAATCATATACTTTCTTATGACTACTATGATACAAAACTCCCCTTTTAATTAGTCCACTTTCATTTGATGTGAAAATACATAGTGGAATCACCCTCAGCTTCCATTGGTTTTATGCTTCATTGATTGGATGGACTTATTGGTTTCGCTTAGATTGCTATTTTTTTTCTGTCTCTTCATATAGTGTTAGAATGAGGCCATTTTCATCATTGTTGGATTAATCTCTAGGAATTGTGTGAAATGATAACATAGGATAATTTTTGTGGTGGCTGGCTTTATTTGTCTTAATCACTGCATTATGGGGAATTAGTTGTGTTTTCATTAAGATACTATAATTCACACGCCTGACCAATCAGAATATTTGTTTCTTTTTGCTCATGTGCTTTTATAATAATTATATTATCAGTATTGTTACTGTAATGTGTCTTGCAATAAACAATAACAAGACTGGTCGCTGTGGAAAGCATATTCTTACTTCTGGTTTCTTATTTTTCAAATAAATAAAGAGAATTCTGTTTGGTGACTTAGCCTACTGGCTGTCTCCTTTTAGAATGGTTGTTTCTTAAAGTGGTTTTCTTCCTTAGTACCCTTTGATTAGTTACTATGACTCTTTAACCTTGTTCTTGCTTTATGGACTCAGCTGGATATTTAAGAAAAACCCAGTTGTTACATAGTAATTGGTTGAATTGTTAATAAAAAAATGCAGTTGATTACAATTTTAGAGCTTGTTTGGTTATTGTATAGAATTTCATTTACAAATGTGTACTATGCATAAGAATGCATTTAAAATTCCAAACTTTTAAATTTATGGAATTGGTTGAATTGAGTCAGATTCTTACCAAAATTGGTAGAATCTGCAAATGAATTCTAAACTATATAATCAAGGTACGAGCTAGTAACGTTATAAGTTCAAAATGAAATTCTACAAACAAGCCAGTAAGGCTACTAATTGAAAATTAACTGTACATTTAGTACATCAACTCCAAACTTGAGTTCAATTGCACATCTGTTTGCAAACAAAATGAGTTTGAAAATGCAGTTCGTTTTCATTTATTGAAAACATAATGTTCGAATTGGAGGGAAAAATTGAGACAAGTGATAATTTCAAACTGTATACAAATTTACATCTACACTACACTTCATGTCAATGGAAGATTTGAAGCAATGATAATAAAGGCCCTCTAACACCATCTTTCAAGGCGTGGGCGCGACTTAAGTTAACAGATTCTACAATTAAATAAAAAACAATTTACTTAGCTAAGTCCCCTGTAATTTCGAATCAAACCTTCGGGTTCTAGTGGCACTATGTTCACAATGGTTTCTTGTACTGGTGCAGGTCCTGATGAGGTAGCCTGGCTACAACCGACAATCTTTTGGCATGTCTCAATCAGGCAGTGCCTACATGTAGGGCAGGATGAGTGTGAGCTAAGCCACTTGTCAATGCATCGGACGTGGAATCCATGGTTGCACTTGGGCAGAAGACGAACTCGCTCACCTGGTGTGAATTCTGAGAGACATATAGCACACTCTGTGTCTAAGCCTGGCAGTCTCAAGTCAGTTGAGTAGTTTACTGTTGGGAAAGTCTTTAATGCTTTTTGCTTGACTCCTGTATTGGCTAATCGAGCTGTGGAATTGCCAGAAGAATTGGAAGCTACTAAATTAGAGCACCTTAATGCACACCTAATGATGGAATTTAATCCAAGTGAGCAGATCAGGGCACACAAGAGAACTGAGAGGACCATAACAACATTTGCATCAAAAGTGTTATCACCACTATAAGGTTCTGTCGAATCATGGCTGTTTGCAGGAGCTGGAGGAGCAGCTGCAGTTGGTGATTGGTGAAGAGGGGTATGTAGTAGCAGTCTTCTTGAGTAGAAGTCCCCTACAAGATCTTGAAACAGTTGGGCGGTCGAGGTAGAAGTTGACATGCTTGGAGAGTATTGATGTTTGGAGATTTTGAGATGGGAATTTCTTGGGAGTGGTTGCATATGGGGTCTCTATATAGGGAAGAAAATTGTTGATTTTGCTATTGGAGCTTTATTATAATATTAACAATTATTGCATTTTGAAATTCTAGTTGGGAATATTTCGTGAGCTTTAGATCAAAACAAGGGGTTTATCTTCAATTTATCTAGCTCTGTTAACATATGGATTCTCCACTGAACCTCGGTAGTTTGATGGACTTTCCAACCAAAGTGTGGGTCCATCCCACTTTCTGCTGCTCAGACAGTGCCAGGTGGCAGTTGTTGCTTTTGTGAAATTATCCCAAAACGCTTTCAGGGACCCAGGAGCTCAGGAAGGACTCATGAAGCTTCCTAATCTAAAGGCGACATGGAAAATATGTTTTGTCAAGTTGATTTAAGTTGGCTTTTGTATGCTTTTCTATTGGTAGAATTTTTAATATTTTTAATCTGATTTTTTGTTAACATATGCTAAAGTGATACTCGTTCCAAAAATTTTTTGAGTCAGACCCAATGTAATTCGATAATTGTTGAGTAAACACGATTGAGCTGATAGATATGTAGTGACCCTGAATTCATTAGTCTCTTTCCATTAGCATTAGTTCCATTTATACTTGTGCTTTCCTGTTTTTGTTTTGTTCTGGTCTTTTTCTTCATTTTTTTTGTTTATTAATCAGATCTTTAGTTGTTTTTCAATAAGACAGATTGATCCCAGTACTACAATTTCAGTGCTATTTCAAAGGAAACAATTGGAAATGGCTATGAATTAAGTTTATTTGTGTTTTTGTTTTATTGGATTCTTATTACTTTTTGTTTATTTGCCAGGCCTTTTTGGTGTGTTTGGGTGATACAAATTAATCCCCACTAGTACTACACAGTTCTTCGAGTGTCTTTGCAGTTGAGACAATCAGATAAGGGTATGAATTAAGTTCTTTATGTCCATATATATATATATATATATATTTTTTAATATGGTTCCATGTATTTTCTGTTACTAACTATTTTGTGAATAATTTCTTTCTTTTAGATAGATGACGTGGAAAATTTGCATACTTTTGAGTGCTCTTTTTGCAATTTGATAATCATATAAGGCAAGTATTAATATAAATCTTTCCTCTAGTTTAGTAGACAGGGCGCTCCCTTCTGTAAGGCACAATCCCTCCAAGTAATAGTATTTTGCAAATGTGTCTTTGTCATGTCTGATTATATATAAACAAATCTTCAATTTGTTATCTGTTAAGGTTTGTTTAGATCAATATAATCTTGGCATTCGCCACACTTTAATCACCCAGTGACATGTATTAAAGTTAGATTCACAGATGATCCCGGGAGATCCCTTGTTTGGTTGGTATGCAAGCTGTGATCTTGCCCCAGGCAACTATTTCGATTGCGATCTAACCAAGTGTCTCATAAATTAGCTTCTCCTAGTGGCTTTAAATTAAAGCAATATTCTTTGCTAGATCTTCCACAGTAGACAGTGGTAATATAAAAAGGTCAAGTTGACACTTGATGGACTTCAAGAAAATCTTTAAGAAGGTTTATCTAAGTTTCCTCTATTTATTTATTAGTTTTTTGTGTGCGACTGTTATGGTTTTAGAGCTGTTGCTTAACAGAAAATAATACTTCTTTGTACATCATCTATACATTATATGAATACAAAGCTTTGCCAGACAAGTAGTGGGAGCTGCTTTTCTTTTTCTTTTTAACTTTTATTTGATGAATAGGAGAGAGATAAGCTATGGTGTAAAGAGTTGCTTTTGTTTTTTGTTTGTACAAGACGTACCACTACTGGGAGGATCCATATCTTGTTAAGGCTGGATTTCACAAAGCTGCCATCTCTTTGTGGGTCCATATATGTAGAGAAGCTTCTTTTTTTTTTTTTTTCTTATGCACATACGCTGCTCTTGGAGTGATTAATTGTATGATCATGGTCTTGTGTTTTTTATTTAATTCATTACAGGTCCAATGGCCCGAAATAACACTACACGCTACACAATCTTGGGTAATCTTTTTCTTAATTCACCAAATTGATGAAAATAACTGTGGTTTAGAAAATTTAAACTCAAAACCTTCTATACATGAAAGTGAAAAAATCAATCAAATCACCATCTCGTTAACTATGATCATGGCCTTGTTATTTATTGGTTTAATTAAAATGGAATTGAATTTTTTGAGTGGGAATTGCTATAAGGTTGGTTTTCAATTGGAGTTACTAATGAGAATTAGTGGACAATATTATTTCAAACTGAACTCATCGTGAAAATATGGACCACTTTTCTCCCCTTGAAATTTAGGGTTGGACATGTAAGAGCTAATTACATATGTAGATCATGAAATTAACCTCTAGTATTTCTTTTAAACAAAAAAAGGGGTATAACATAATTTAAATAGGGTCCTTTGCCCTATTTTTTAAAAAATTGGCATTAACGTGAGGAAAAGATACACTTAGACATAAAGGCTAGGAAAAGTACCAATAACTAGAAACTTTAGAGGATAAAAATCCCTTTTTGATATTTTAATTAACTTTAGCAAGAAGTGGTAGGTGCCTAAGGGGTAAGGACAAGGACAATGCAAATGAACTTGAAGTTGGTAGAGACAATGTTCCTAATAAATAAGATTTCTACTATAGTGAAGTGCTAGCAGATGGTTGGCTAATGGCTACAAAAGTTCTGATTGCAAAAGAAAAAATAACATAGAAAAGAAAATAACTTCACACTACTTCTAGTTAGTTTCTTTGTAGGGTTAATGAAAAAGAAATTATAGTTGTTTGGTTCACTTTTTTATAATTATTATATCCCATCATTTTAATTTTGAAACTTAAATGCATAACTTTTCATATTGGTTGTGATCAACATTGGAATGATTCATACTATAAATATTTTATTTAAAAAAAATATTTAAGCATAAGAGTTCCAAAAGAATGGTAATAGAGTTGCAATTTCCAAGTAGTGTCAAGTGTGGAAGTACAGGTTGACTATTACCAGAATTTTTCTAGGCTAAAAAGGTGAAAGCAATCCATGTGAAGCAGCAGATGAGTACATTTCTCCCCGCTTCTTAGGAAAAATATTTGCTTTTTCACCAAAAATATGTATATCGGTAGGTATAGTTGTCATCTTCTTGGATATCAATACTGATGCTCATTTAATCTGACTCGACCTGCCACCGAATAAAATTCCATCCATTTATAAATAGTGGGTATGAATATCTAAAATCCTATCCAAACTGATTGGAACCTACTTTGATTTTTTTTTCTCTTTTTCATGTAAAAAGTAAGTTCTTTTTAGTAATTTTATATTATATTAATTCGATATCACCGAATCCAATCTATTATAACACGGATACCTGATGAGTATTAATTTTTATTGCTAGATCAAATATGGATATTGCAAAATCAATCCCGAACTCAGATCCACGGTGATCCCCCTAAATGGAAGGTATGACAAATTGTGAGTTGCTGTACAAATAAAAATGGACGAAACAGGAATAGCCTAATTGGCAATATCTAAACTAATATTAGATTAGGTAATGGGTTCAACGTAAGAACCTTGCATCTCAATAATTAGGATGGTTTCATATTTTTTTTTCCATAATTTGCCATAAGCTCTTGTTAGGTTATTGATAAAAATAATGAGCTTTTTAAAAATAAATTCTAAATTCAATATGATTTTGAAATTATTTACAAAAGTGAAGTGAGGACTTAAATCAGTTTTTAAAGTAATTTTTATATTAAGAAGACAGAAGAAATTTAAACTTGTATTGAAACAACCATTATCTGTAGCAGCCTCAAAGTAATTTAGTTGCTGAGGGGAAAAAGTGATAAAAAAAATTAAAAAAAATTACTATTTCGTCTCTATATTATTGGAAATACAAATGGTCCATTCTTCGGCTTCAAGAAATGCACTTTGTAGTTCTTGAATTTCATTTCCATCATATCATTCAGTCCTTATGTCCTAATCTAGCTCTTTTTGCCATTTATTCAACAAAAAAAAACCTATCAGAGGAGAAAAATAAGTAAATAAAAATATAAGTATATTTCTATGCTTTTGGTTTATTTAGAAGCATGTAATGTATAATTGCTTGAGCTCTAATTGAAATTAAACATTAGCTTGTAAAGAAGAGAAAGGCTAGGGTTTAAAGGAAGAAGATGACTTCGTCGAGTGGCAGAGATAGTGGTTGGGAATGCAGGTTCATCAATACCAATTGCAAATATGGAAAGAAGGCTGGCATTCGAATATCAGAGACTAACAAAATCAAAAATTGACTCTACTATTATTGTTTAAATAATGAATATAGTACCTTTTTGAGATGGTGCAAGCTAGCTGAGGGATTCTTTTAGACAAGTGTTACGAGTGTTGTGGATTCCTACCCAAGAGCAGGGAGGCAAATGAATTTGAAGTTCGGCTTAAAAAAACCCTTGCCAAAGATGTTTTGGATGTTAAAAATTTGGTCTATAGCTTAAAGAAGGAAAATAGGTGCCTTTGAGGAAAATTGAAAGGGATGGATGGGGCTGTAAGCCATATGAAGCTTTTGAATGCCATATGCATGTTTTCTATTTTCCTCCTTTTCTTTATTGTGTTGTGTTTGATTGTTAAGTAGAGGTTGGGGATCATCTTGAATAGTTGTAGTTGATGGGTGTAAAGGCAGTGAAGTAGGCGATGTTGTAATGAATGTTAATTTGTCCCTAATTTGGTAGTTAGATATGTAATGAATGGTTGGTGCATATTGGTAGATGCATTTTATTGGTATGAGGTGAATGTTGTTACTGTTGACCTAAAAATCTATTGTAAAGAAACTTTTTCTATGAGCAATGAATGATAAATATTGAAGATTTCCTATTATCATGTGTTTAAAGTAGTTGAAATATATATGAAAAATAGTTGAGGCATGTACAACCAAGTTTATTAAAAGTAATTGATTCTTTGCATTAATATTGGTAATTTATCTCAAAATATTAAAAGTACTTGTAAACAAATAATGGTGAGATTTACAAGTAGGCACAAGCAACTAAGAAAATACCATTGTTTGTGTTACATTAACATCCTACATTGAAGTAAAAGAAAAAAAAAGAAATTGCATGTACCATTTACCAAAAAAAACCCTAAAAAATTCCTAAGTTCACTAAAGTATCACTCCTCAACTTGAGAGGTCCCACATCATGTTATTTCTGCAGGCCTGGAGCTAGTATTTATAGATTGGGATTATCCTTCAGTGTTTCTCCTTCTCTTAGCTTGGTATTGAAAAAAAAAAAAAGTTAAATAATGCAAAAAACATGTGAAACATGGATAATATCATTTAACTTAATTGGAAATAATAACTTAAGGTAAATGGATTTAACTTAATTTATTTTATTGTAATTGCTCATGGCCTAAAAATACTTGTTGTAAAGAATCATAAATGCAAATATCATCTTAGCAAAAGCAAGAAAGTAGAAATGCATTCATGCATAAACCAACTAACATTACATATATAACAAATTAATTAAAAAAAAATGCACAAACACCTTTCCTCAAAAACCTATTAAGAAACTATGCATTTCCAAAAATGCATAATCCCCTTGAACATAAAGCATAACAAATCAATAAAAACATAGAATTTGTCTCCTTAGCAGTAGCAACAAACAAACTAGAAAATGCATTGATGCATAAACCAACACCACATGCATGCAAAGTAACAAACAAATGCATAAACACAAACCAACAAAACTGAAAACTAGAAAACAATACATAATTCCCTTCAACATAAACTAGATACTAGATCAATACCAAACCAGCAAGCACCAAAAATAAAAAAGAATTTAGAAAGCACCAAAACACCAATCTTTTGTCAATCGAAATTAACCAAAAACCACCCAAGAGAAACCAACAAACATAAAAAATATAAATAAACCAAAAAACATAAATTGTGGCTTTTGAGCCAACATAAAACAATAAAAAAACAAACTAGCAAACAACAAAAACAAAAATACACCATGAAACACCAAAACTAAAAAGTACCAACAAAAGTATACCGAAAAAGACCATAAACCAAATACCAGAATTGCATAATCTCCATAAACATAAACTAGATATTAGTAATTAAACCAAATATTACTAAAATAAGCATGAGAAAAACTAGAAAGAAAGGGCAAAAAGAAGCCTAGATATGAAATATATAAGCAATACTTGAAAACAGAAAATAATAAATGAACAACTTCAAAATGAAATAAGAAAACACTTGAGTTTGAAATGGTGATTTGGATTAACACATTCTCTTATTACGTCCTAATTGAGAGCACTATTTGCAACTAATAGTAGTTGATCTTATTCTCTTGCTCCTAGTTAGTCCCTTGCCCTCTTGTCTATTTCTTCAATTTTTAGGCCTGCATACTCTCATTTTTAATGAAAGTGGCTTAATCTTGTCACTACCACCAATTACTTAGAAATCAACTTTAGGTACTGGATGAATGACACCTCTATAACACCCAGTATACCTCTTTAGTTTTAAGCCTCTTCTAACCAATTGTCAAGACAACATATTTTCATGGCACACTTGTAATCTCCTACCATGAACAACTAAGCTTCTTCTTGCTCAAATCAACTACAAATACAAATTTCCTCTCTTTCACCTCAAATTCATTAGTGCTACTAAGAGGCATTCTACAAACTTTACTTTCCTTCATTAACTTCCATATTTCCTTCATGCATTTAAGTGTTAATTTCCCTTCCATGAAGTAGCCTTTGCAAATCTTTTATGCAAATGAACCATACATTTTGTCTTAATGTATTTAACAAAATAACAATTGACATTGTTCTAATTTTTTCTACCTAATTATTAAAGGATTTAGTCATATTGTTTGATGTATGCTCACTTTTGGCATAAGGATGAAATGCATGCCTACTTCACTGATTCATAAGTATGTTCATTAGCCATGCCTGTGGTTTTGCATTTATTTTTTAGGATATTTCTTTCATATGCAGTTTGAATTCATCACTAAATGTGGCTTTTGCATTAGCCCAAAACTGGTTCCAGAGAGCTAACCTAGGAAACTCCTTAAAGTTCATCTCAATATGCCTATAACAGAACCTATGTAATGCATGAGGAAACCAAGTCTTGACTGCATCTATCAAACCTTGTTAAGTATACCATTAGAAAATAAGCACTGACACTAAGTTAGATGCTAGTGGCATAAAAATTTTCAACATGCAACAAAATATAATCAATTAAAGCATAAAGTTAGAGTGCATAAAGAAGATGATCTAAGCTTCTATCTATCAGACATAAATGTCCACGACTTGTCTATTGTTGAAGGACCAATGCATTAGTGTAGGCAATCTAAAGAATCACTAAGAATCTTTACACTCAAACTCCACTACTACAAGAACAATTGCAAATACATCTCTATTTGTATCTAAGGTCATAATTGAGAGAAACACTCCATAAAAGGCCTTTTAGGTGAGACCCATCCGATCCTATTAAAGGTTTGCAATTCTTGATGAATCCATCTTTTAAAGTATTGAAGCATACAAATAATCTCCTTAATACAATAGGGTTAGACTTAATGTTTCTTGGTTTTGGTTTAAATTTTACAAAGGTTTCAGGGTTATACCTTTGTAAAGCTATAATATATCTTCTTAAATGATTGTTGCTATCTGCATGTGAGCCATGTACATATGTTTTGGCTTAGGATCTTGCCATATACAGCTGCCAACCTTCAACTGGAATCCCCCATTTCTTTGAAACTTCACTTTGCATTAATTCATAGTTCATGTTTGGATCTAAATGAAGTTGATCTTGCATTATCCTTTGCATTGTAAAAAACTCAATTCCATTATGTCTATCAAAATCCTAATTGTGATTCAGTTGACCTATAGTCTAATGAAGGGAAAAAGGCAGTCATTTGCGAAGCTAGCATGCCAAATTCATGAATTTTTTTTTTAAATTCACTAATTTATAAAAGAACAGTTTTTTTTCAAAACTACCTTTAAAGGTTTGATCCTTAGCTCCGTTACTTCAAATTAATTTTTGCCAAAGATAAACTCACTGATATAACCTAACTAGTGGAAGGAAGTTTTTATTTTTCGATGTCGTTTGGTAATTGAGAGCTATCCCATGGTTTGAGAAAGCTTTGGTTTGATACAATTGAAAGCGAGAGCGGGAGGGAGATGACGATTGGCTTTTTTTTTATCTCCACTTTGCCCTTTTCAAATAAGATTATTTAGGTCTTTTCTTGTTGAATAAACGTCAAAAAGGGCTAAATTAAGATGGAAGAATTGAATGATTTGATGGAAATAAAATTCAAGACCTACAAAATGCATTCCTTGAAATCAAGGGATGGATTTGTTGTATTTTTGCTAATACAAGGACAAAATAGTAACTTCCATAAAAAATATCGCCTTAAAAATAGTAAAATTTCGTCTATTAAAAATTTCAACTCATAAACTCATACATAATGATTATAATTTTTATATTTTTCAATTACTAAATATATATGCTTTTGAAGAGAAATACGATTCCGTTACCTTAAAAAAAAAACAAAGCAACTCCTATGGGACACTAGCCCACTCCTAAAAACTAACATATTTATAGGAGGCTCTAGCTAGAGAATAAGCCCTTATATTGACTTGTCTTCTAACCCATCAAACAATCACATGAGATCTAGAAACCAGAAGATCCCTACAATTACTATTAATTATATCAAATTCAAAATAGTTTACTTCCCTAGATTGAAAAGCAAAAATAACTCGTAACCTTTGATTGTCCGTAGCCTCCAAAACCTGCAAAAACAATTCTTTAAAACTAATATTGTTAATAGGAAGCCTTATCCCATTCCTATTTCAAATCTCCACCACCTTATGACATCATAAAAAAAATGTGATCTGTATCTTCTTCTATGTCATAGAACAACAAATTCTCTTAACCTGAGCCCTTTTCTTATTCAGCTTCACCCTAGTAGGAAGCACTCCTCTTAAAACTCTCTATAAATCCCTTCATTTTATGTGGGGTATCTATCTTTCATATTTTCCCCATGACTCCTCATTTAAATACACACCCCCTCTCCCTAACCTATTAAGAGCAAAATAATACCCTTGAATTCACTTTATAAACTCCCTTCTTCTCATAGTGCCATATCATTCTATCCTCCACATTACTCCATCCTAATGGAATATTAAAAAATAGCCCCTATATCCTTCACACAAAAGAGTTCAATAACTTTTTTAGCATCACACTCCCTCCTCTCCTGATTAATTAATTCCTTCACTCTCATATAATTATTAATAAATCCCATACTATCCTGTATCATAAAAGACTCCTTAAGAATCTAAGGTCTGAACCTACCAAAATATTTTTTCCATTTCCACCTTCCATCTATATCCATCTTTCAAAACATCTCTTGCTGTAAGGACACTCTTTCATGTAAAATTTGGATTGTTACATAAAGAAGCATTCATAAAATTTCATGAAGGAAAATATTTGGCTTTGAAAATAAGAAAAAGAAGTGTGTTGGGACAACTAATAGGTCCCTACCCCAAATTCCCCAGTAAACCGATATTAAAGCAATGGATATCTCTAAAACCCATACCTATATTGCTCTTAATTTGACACATTCTATCCCATGGAAACCAATGAATACTACCCCCTCCTCCTTTCCATGCACCCCACCAATATTTATTCATGCTTTTTTGAAATTCATCACAAAAAAAATACTCATACAATAAGAAGGAAGCACTTGAGTTACTAACTTTAAAAGGATCTCTTTACCCGCTCTAGATAGTAACTCATTATTCCAATTATTTATTTTTCCCCATAATCTATCTCTCAAGTAATTAAACACCTCTTTCTTCTTCCTACCTATAAAGGAAGCAAGCCCAAGGTACTTACCCTCTCCAAGGGATTTATGAACACCTAATATATTAGAGATGAAGTTCCTAACATTCTCATCAACATTAGAGCTAAACATCAATCCTAATTTATCAAAATTAACTGCTTACCCAAACGCTTTTTAAATTTTTAGAATATCTGCTACCCTCTTACCCTCTCTATCATTAGCTTGAAAGAAAAAGGAGAATTCATATGCAAAAAGTAAATGAGACACTCTAAGACAATAAACCCCAGCCCAAACACCATGAATCCAACGTTTTCTTTTTGCTTCTTAAAAAAGGAGATAAAGCCCATTGGAACAAAATATAAAAATATATGGATATAAAGGGTCCCCTTGACGTAAACCCCTTCCAAGAATAATGAGTCTAATTTAATCCCATTGCAAATAATAGAATATTTCACAGAGGATACGCACAACATCATCCACTTAATCCATTGATTTGTAAAACTCATCCCTCCATTTTTTGCAAAAGCTCCAATCAACTATATCATAGGCTTTAATGATATCAATTTTAAGAGCTACCTCCCCCACATTGCTCCTATTTTTTCTTTTAATATTATGAATAAGCTCAAAAGCAATAAGCATATTATCCTAAATATTTCTACTCAGAACGAAAGAAGATTGACAAAAAGAAATAAGGAAAGGGGGAAGTTTTTTAAGCCTATCAACTATAATTTTTGAAACAATTTTATATAGGACATTTCAAAGAGCTATAGGTCTAAAATCTTTTACTGATTCTAGGCTACGAATTTTAGACATCAACATCATAAGAGTTTCATATAAAGTATACGGAAAAATAACTCATTGAAGCTACTCTCGATAATTATCAGCTATGTTCTCTTTAATAACATGCCAAAATTTTTAAAAAAATTCCAGGTTGAGGCCATCCAGACCCAGAGATTTATTGAGGTGCATCTGGAAGACAACTTTCCTTATCTCCTTGTTCAAAAAAAGAGCCACCAATTTTTCACTGTCCCCATGGCTTATTAGGTTTTTAGTCAATCTTATAACTCAAGATGGAACTGAACCACTCACTAAGTACAAATGCAAAAAATTTTCCTCTATCAACTTTGGCATATTACTGTATCCTCCACGCAATTACCAAATTCAACTTTCAGCCCTTTGACTTTATTTGAATTGCGTCGCCCCTTAATAAAAGAATGAAAAAACCTTATTGTTTCTATCTCCATATTGGAGCCAAAATGCTTTAGCATGTTGACGCACTCTAGCTTCCTCTTAATCAAGAATCTCCTTCCATTTGAAACGTATCTTATTGAATTTCCCATCTGTCATTTTATCTTGCCCCTTCAACATCTTAGCTAGAAGCAACTTGTATATTTTATTTTTATAGAATATGCTTCTACCTCACATTGCCAAAGCTCGAGTGCACTTGTCTCTCCTAACTAGAATCGGTTCTGTAGTATTATCAAACCATCTATCATGGATCACCTACTTAATGTTTGCTTTCAGGAGCTAGGCATTATCAAAATGAAAGCAGTTACATGACCCACACTCTCAATTTGTACTTATTTAGAAGATTAAAGGCTTGTGGTCCAATATCGACGTTGTCAAAACCCAAACCTGACCTTCTAGGAACATATTAAACCAATCCTCATTCGCAAATTCCTTGTCTAGCTTTTCTCTGATAGTCACCTCCCTATTATAGCATTGTTCCCATATAAAATGAGGCCCAATAAAATTCATTTCTAAGATTTGATTATCTTCAATGGCTTCCTAAAACCCTTAAAATAAGAAATGGGGTTGAGGGTCACCTCCTCCCTTTTCATCTTGTTGGAGAATATCGTTAAAATCCCTTATGCACATCCAGGCTTTACTATCCCTATGAGCTAAAGCTCGCAATAAATTTCATGAAGCTCTTTGCTTATCTCGGTCCGAAACACCATAAAACCCAGTGATTTCAATAACTTCATTTCCCCACTTCAAATTACAATCCATAAAATTTTTAGAATACCCTATGACTTGAATATCCATGTCTTGTTTCCAAAACAAGGCTAGCATGCCACTCCACCCCCACACTATCTACTGCAAAGAAATTAGAAAACTAAGTAACTGTCCCACCTCCTTAAATCTACTATCTTGTACCAATATTTCTATTAAGAAGATGATATATGGCTCATAAATCAAGGTCAGTTCCTTGATTAACCAAAGTGTTCGAGAACTGCCAAGCCCTCGGCAGTTCCAGCTTAACATATTCATTATGATCCGCTGTCTTGCTGCCCAGGACTGGCCAAATTTTATTTTTGAAGAGCTCCATGAGAATCCTTTGATCTAGGAATTGATGAAGTAGAATTTTTTTGTTTGCGGGGTCTCTTTTTCTTGTCTTCAAGTTGAGTAAAACCATCCTCTTCCAAATGGCCATGTTTATCACTCAAAAGCCCTAAGCCCCTTCATCCACATCCATATGTCCTCCCTCAATGTGAATTTTATCTTCATGCATGGTTGCAATATGAGTATCATCTCATAAAGGACGTTAGGTAAAATAAACTAAAGCCATAATGTCCGTTTGTGTATTCCTTTGTCCAATAATAGCAATAGATTTTCTTGATTTATCACACAACCAACTGTTGACCCTCGTTCCCTATCAACATCTTGGAACTCATATCCTATCATCCTAGGCTAGCTTCCAATCCTCCTTTCTCAACCATTGCTTTAACTCATAAAAATTTTATGAGTGTCCTAATCTCCCACACAAGATAAAATACCTGCAACCTCTCATACCAAAACTAAAAATATAATATCTCTATAATAGGTAATCAAATTCTTTTGCCTCCTTAAAGGTTGACTGACATCTAACGTCACCCTTATTCTCATATGTCTATGGTACATTGAACTCAGCATCTTTGTATCATTCTCCATGAAAGTTCCGATAAAATTTCCCAACATACGACCCATAGTTTTATTCATGAATCTAGGTGGGAGATCATGGACTTGCACCCAGTAATTTACATGTAATAGCGGCACTGTAAGCACATCATCATCTTCCTACAAGCGGTGCAACACTAACAAATGCATATTGAAATGCCAAGGCGATTCCAATAGATTACTCTCAATATCTACCTTATTAAAGAATCAAAAGAGGTTTCTTTTTGCTCCAAGATCCTCAATACCAACTCCCCCTAATGGATGCTATAGTTCCACAAAGTTATTTCTCATGGACAGAAAATTAATCAAATTTAGTATGTGAAACATCTGTAGGAAAAAAAATTCATATTTGGGCTTAATAACAATTGAGTTTCCCTCTACATGATATCTATCTTCCTCGCCCTCTAACAATGATATTGCTTCCATTAAAGTCTCCATCTACAAATAAAGATTTTCACTGCCGTATTAGGAAAGTGGGTACGCAAAGAGGACAAAAACCTTGAAGAATATACCATAGATGAAACTTCGATAAAAGAGAGAAAGAAGATATGTGAAGTTATATTATCAGAGCTAAAAGTTTGGAATTTTGGGTAAACAACCTACACACATCAATAAGAAGAGGCAAAGACTCATAGGGTGTAGGCTAAGGTTTTTAGGTATAAGGTTTTAGATTATGGTTCCACAACAGGGAATTATATATTCGAGATTTGGTGTAACAACAATTTGGTGAAGCTAAAGAGAAGGAAACCAGGGAAGCTAGTAGTCCCTGAAAGGAAATAGTCATAGGTTATAGTTCATAGGTTGGCAGACTAGGGTTTAGGGCTATATTTTAGGGTTTTGTTCTGCAATAGTGAAAAGCAATTCTAAAATTACTGTAACAAGCAAGCTAGTGAAATCGAGAAGAAGAAACAAGATTAGGCTGTTGGCTGAGAAGGGAAAAGGTGTAGGAATCAAAAGATGATGAAGATTGCAATGGTTTCTAGGGTTTGGTGAAAATGACGGAAAAAACTCTCATGCTCCTCATAGCATATGGAAACTAATATAATTACTAAATATACATTCAATAAATAAAATTCTTTATATATTTTCTAACATAAATAATTAAAAATAGTTTTTATATCTTTTAACTATTTAATAAGTAGTGTTAACCACAAAATTGAGTATTGAAAGTATTTGAGAATTCATAGTAGTCCACAAAATTGGCTTGCAACCTTCTATGTTATATTTCTTAAGTAGATCTCCTATATATTTTTCTTGACACATAAATATTTTACCTTGCTCTTGCTTTACTTGGATTCCAAGGAAGTACTTCATGAGGTCAAGATTGGCCATCTCATACTCTTCCATCATAGACTTCTTAAAATCCCGCATCATCTTAGTACTTGTGTTTATGTATATCAAATCATCTACATAAAGACATAATATTAAAATATTTTATTGATCTCGTACCTTGATGTATAATGATGGTTCACTGGGACTTTTGACGACGTCATTATTAACCAAGTACTTGTCAATCTTGTGGTTTCATGCTCGGGTTGCTTGCTTTAGACCATATAATGCCTTTTTAAGCTTATAGACCTTATCTTCTTGTCCTTGAATGATATAGCCTTGAGGTTATTCCACGTAGACTTATTCTTGAAGTTCCCTATTAAAAAATGCATACTTGACATCGAGTTGATAGACTTGAAGCTTGAGTTGAGTGGCTAAAGCAAGTACGATTCTGATTGTCTCCATACATACTATAGGTCAAAACGTCTCTGTGTAATCTATTCCTAGTTATTGAGAATATCCTTTTGCCACTGGTCTTG
Source organism: Jatropha multifida (assembly GCA_948099535.1). Lineage (NCBI taxonomy): Eukaryota > Viridiplantae > Streptophyta > Magnoliopsida > Malpighiales > Euphorbiaceae > Jatropha > Jatropha multifida. The sequence continues at coordinate 17,870 of CANUEX010013068.1, forward strand.
CCTTGTATTTGTTAATTGAACCATCTTCATTATATTTGATCCTATAAACACATTTGAGCCCAATAACTTCTTTATCATTTAGCTTGTGTACTGGCTCTCATGTTTCATTCTTCCTTATCATCTTTATTTCTTCTTCCATTGCATCAACCCATTCTTTTTCTTGTATTACTTCATCAAAGCTTGTTGGCTCTGCAGTGATGAAATTACATTGGTAAGCTTCTTGTACCTATTTAGCAGTATTTGCATAATTTGGATTTGGTTTTCGCATCCTCATGGACTTTCTTAACTGTTGCTCTTCTTTTTTTTCATCTTCTTTCACATCTTGTCTTGCACTTGTTAATAGTAGTTCAGGAGAAGAAGCTTCTTCTATGCTTATTGGAGATGACTTATCTTTTAGTGATTGTGGTGATGAAGTCTCCTGTTCTTCTTCTTAGTGCTCCTCTAATCTTGAAATCCTTGGAATCATGATTTGCTTCTTGACTTTATTTTCTTCCCAATTCCAAGTTCCATCTTCATCAAATTCAACATCTCAACTCACAATTAATTTCTTTGTTCTTGGGTTGTAAACTTGATAGCCTTTTGATTGTGTATTGTAACCGGGAAAGATTCCTTTTCTGTTTTTTCTTCGAGTTTATGCCTTTTTTCTTTTGGTATGTGAACATAGCAAATGCATCCAAAAACTCTTAAGTGTTGAGTTGATGACTTCCTTCCACTCCATGTTTCTATAGGAGTCTTGTTTTGTACCGCCTTTGTTGGACATCGATTAAGTAGATAAACTACTGCATAGGCTACTTCTCCCCAAAATATTTTTTGCATATATTTTTCTTCAAGCATTGATCGTGTCATCTCCATGACTATTCTAGTTTTTCCTTTATATATGTCATTCTGTTCTGGAGCATGTCCAATAGTACATTATTGGTCAATGCCTTCATCTTTATACAACTTTTCGAACTCCTTTGAAATATACTCTTTGCCTCGATCACTTCTTATTACTTTAATATTCTTACCACTTTGATTTTCAACAAAATTCTTGAATCTCTTGAAAATCTTGAAAACATCTGATATTTCTCACTTGAAGTACACCTAAGTCATTCGTGTATAGTCGTCAATGAAAAGGATGAAATATCAATGTGAATCAGGTCCAAGACTTCCTCACATGCTTGATTAGTTACTTGAATTATTGGCAGGTCTTTCACCATCTTTAATTAATGAAGAATCTTCAATTCATGAAAGCTGAAGTGACCAAATCTTTGATGCCATAGCCATTATTGATCTTCTTATGCCAACATAACTGTCTCAATTTTTTTCCAGTGAATGGGAAAGCTTCTTTGCCGAAATTATTTTTATTATCATTTATTGTGCATGTGTCTCCTTTGAAATTGAGTTCATAGCCTTTCTCTATCATCTAACCTTTATTGAGTAGATTTGTTTTTAAATTTAGTACCTAGTTGCACTTTTGATTTAAAGATCTTATCTAGCTTTTGAAAGGCTTTTGGTACCTAGTTGCACTTCAAAGGTCACAGGTCTCCAATTAGTTTGGCCTCCATGATCATTTAAGGCATTTTCTACTCTGATACCAAGTTGAATTTTTTAAAGAGATGGGATAGATAATTAGATATGTTGGTTATATTTGGTTGTAATTAAAGAAGTTGAAATAGTATATAGACTAAACTGAACAAGTAATTTTATTAAGAACTAAAGAGGAGTCTTACAAGGAGTTGTTGGTTATTTATTTTGGTTTTTGTTACTTCAACACTCACTAACTCAAGCCTTTTTATAGACTTTTTCACAGACCTTCACAGGTTGGTTTACACTATTTTTTTAAAATTATTTATTATTTTCTAGATTTTTCTTTATCATTTAAATAATTCTACATCTTTGTAAAATAATCTAGATAGTTTTAGGGTTCTAGATTGATTTGTAACACATGAACAGGAAAAATGTAAAATGTTGCCTTTTAAACAAAAACAGAAATACATGTCCATTCCTACTTTTTTTTTAATCTGTATAAATATTTATTTCAATCAACTTAACCGCAAAATATTACAATTACATACCCATTTCGACCTTTTTTTTTCTTTTTGATCAGCAAAGTAATTTAAAAGTATTGAATTTTGGTAATCAAATGTGACTATATAATTCCAACATACATATGAAAAAGAATAACAGTTTCTAAATGGTACATACTTTCTCCTTTTTAAACTTTTCTTTATTTTGTTTATTTGGTCTTTTATATCAAAGAATAAAAAATTATAACCTTCAAAAAAAGTAAAAAAAAGAATCGAAAGTTATCAATATATAAATTGTCTTAAAAAAAGACATAAAACAAATAATATATAAATTAGTAATATTAATAATAAGTTTTCTTATTTATATATTCCATGATTTGTAATTAAATAAATATATGCAATTTACATAATAAATGAAAATTTTCTAATTTCGGTTGGGATAACTATTATTGAACTTATACAAATTACATACTAATAATACACTTATTTATAGTACTATGTCTATTATATTTATTTAAAATTTATAATTATAGCTATGTTCTTTTTCAAATTACAGAAGGAAGCCTCAACTTGAAAAAACAATCCAATGGATTAATGGCCTAACGAAATTTCCACCTTTTTCTCATAATCTTCCCCTCCTTTACGTACCCAATAGTACAATTTTAAATAAAAATATAAAAATGAGAAAGGAAACGAGATCCCAAAAATAGGGATGGATTGAGCATGGGATATACTTTCAAACTTGCTTGGAATTGTGGAGATCATCTGTTAAACTCAATTATATTTTAAAAATTTGAGTTATTTCTCTCATGAGTTAATTTAATAATATTTTTGAAAATCTAAATTATAAAGAAGTAATATATATATATATATAGTAGGTAAATGACAGAATGAATCTCGCTTAATAATAAAGAGTAACTCAAATGATAAAGCATTTTTAAATTTAAAAGATGATCTTTAAAAGGTTAGGGTTTAAATTCGTGAAAAAATACTGATAAAAGGAAACAACTGTAAGTTTTGAAACAAAAATATTTATGAAAAGAAATAATCATAAATTCTGAATTATTAATCTCTTACAAAGAAACAGGTGCGGAAATAGGTTTTTAAAAAAAAAAAAAGGATCCTAGCTTTAGTTGTTATTGAGATATCTCGAATTTGAACTATCCGCCAATGCTAAATTCCAAAACAAATGGAAAATTAACAAATATTATAATTGCTATTAACTGCATAATTTCTCTTCATCATAAATTCTTATTCTATATTTTCAGTAATTGCTTGACACATGATGGGGGGATAAAAACTCACCTTGAAAAACTAAATTGACGATGAAGGATTTCCAAGATGAATTCTACCGCTCTCATTTGGTGTCATTATTTCTTTGAAGGGAAAGACTTTAATAGCTCAAACCCTGTGTTGAGCAATCGAGCAGAGACATTGCGATTATAGCCACTTGCTATTTGATTCGAACACTTAAATACAGTTTTAATTGTAGAGTATAAAATCAGTGAGATGATTAGGCCACACAGGAAAGCTACAAGAATCATAATAATGTTTGCATGAAACCTACTGCTGCTATTATCATATGGTCCTTGGAAGGGTGAAGGAGCTGGTACATCAATTGGCGGTTGGGCAAATGGGCTGCCCTGTAATAGTTTTCTTGCAGGAATTTTTCCGAGAAAATCTTGAAAATTATTAGCTGGTAGGGGAATAGCTCTATGCATGGTTGGAGAGTTAAGTTTGCGCTTCCTGGAGGTGGTAATGTCTTAGGTTATGTTTATATACAGGGAAGTTTTTCAGTGGTTGGAGTTTTTTTTTTTTCTGCCATTGTAATATAAAATATGGGTTAAAATAACCCTGTTGATTATGAGCTTAATATATGAGATTATTGCTAACTTTATAGCATTTTCTGACTTAGACTCCATGAAGGTTTTTCTTGTCATTTGGTTTATACACACATGCATGTCAGCTTCCAATATCCATTTTCCTTTTTTTTAAAAGAAAAAAAAACAAACAACTGCAAGTGGGTTGCTAATTATCTATGTAGTGCAAAGCTTCTCAGGATACAAAATCATTCGAAAATTTTTAAAGTAGCTTTAGACATATGGTGTTATATTTTATTTTATAGAAAATATTTGAATCATTGTGATTAGTTGCTTTGAAGAGTTTTAGCAGTTAATTATTTTTAATCATAGTTTTTGTTTTTTTCGAAAAGAAAATTGGTAATTCACTGCCAAAAAATATATGTACACATATATATATATATACATACTAAAATGGAAATCAAATTAACTGTTCATAGAACAGTGAATTGACATTTCAACTATAATCTTTCAATGCGATTCCATCTTTGTTTTTTAGCTTCTTATAAGTGATTTTCACTGTTTATGCACTCCTCTCTATGGCTATTGCAATCTCTTATTCTTTTAACGCTTATAAATTCTTAGTTGAACCCTCTCTAAAGATATTAGGATTTACTATGTTTTTTTCAATTTTTTCTTTTATAATAACATCAATTTTTGGAATTAAATTGGTTTATTAACTTTAATTTTTATTATATATGTCTAGAACATATGTTTATGGTCTTATATTTTATTTTACCATAAACTAGAATTAAAAAGTTTATGTTTCAACTGAATCATTTTAACAATTTTGTCTTTAAAATATTTTCTTTTGCTATACTTTCTAAATACTATAATTTATTTAAGATTTATGTATAAAGATTCGATGGCAAAAAGAATCATTTGAATAAGTGGATGTCCAATCATTTTTTTACCCTTTTTTTTTTAAATTTTATCCTTTTCTGGCCCGTAAATGAGTCTAAAATGGTTTATAACCAGGAGGAATGTAAATTTGTTGAAAAGTCAGCTAATGCGTTTCTCAGATACGTATCCGTATAAATGTATTCCGATTAAAGGGTGAAAGAGACAATGCAGCGAAACTTTTGATTAAAGATGGCAATTAGTAGCATTTACACGGAAGGGCAAAAGAGACAATGCTGTATGCTCCTTTTCCTATCATTTCACTTCGTTCGAGAGATTTGAATCCGAAAGCACTGCTGAGTTTTATATGTTGAGATGTTCAAAACAGAACTGCTGACTTGTCTCCACTGGAGCCATCGTATCTGTCGCCGCAAATTGAGAACTTAAGTCCACAGCATAATATCACAGTGCCATTAGGACGGGAACAGAATAAAACTGAAGAGAGGGACTATCGAAATTAAGAGAGGGAAAGGAAAAGAGAAAATGAATTTCTCTCTCCCTTGCTCCCATAGGCCAAAGGCTAATCCGATTCGGTTTGAGATTGGATTTTGAATTAAATTTTAATTTTGTTAGCATCAAACTATTCTAAACTGGACAAGTAGATTTTCTTCTTGATTTTTTTTTTTAAAAAGTTAAACAAAAAATGATAAAAAGAGTTAAATTCAGATGAAATAAAAGAGTAAGTAAATAATCTTGTTTTTCAATTTTATAAAAAGAATAAAATTAATTTATATCAGATGAAATAAAATATATGTTTTAAGTTTATAAATTTTTATGCATCTATCGTGTTACATAGTCTCACTTGATTCACACATGATTCTTATGAGAAAAAAAAAAACCTTGAAGTGGTTCATAGGGCAATTGGATTTCGACATATGAGATTGACACCGACCAAGGGAATTAAATTTCTAGAGAACGGTGTATGTTATTAATAATTCAATTCCTTTTCTCTCAAATTTGTAACGGTGTATTTTTTTTTCTTTATCATGTTTTGTTTGATATTTAGTTGACACTGACTCTGCACTTAGGATTCAGATCATATCAATCGAAAATGTCGTATTTAATTTTAATTTCTACTTCTACCTCTGTTGAAAAATGATTATTGATTTTAATACATTCATGAATTAGTAAGAAAACAAACTTGACCGTTACAAATTTACTAAATTGAAATATATAATTATGATCTTTTGTAATGATAATTATATTGTTTTATTAGCTAATATAATTTAAACACAAAAGTGATATAATCCATCCAATTAAGTTATCTTTTCATTTTCAATTAGTGAGAATTAAAAAGTTTTAATATCAATATATATATATATATATATATATAGGATTGTAGTGGAGGATTGGTAAGGACAAAAGATAAGACAATGGGCCCGATGTTCTTAGGGTGAGCAAACGGTTGATTTGGGTCAAACTTAATCAAAAAATATAAATCAAAGTGTTTTGCTAATAGATCAAACTGAATCAAAATTGCCTTTTGAATTTATTTTATTATATAAAATTTATTTTAATATATATTTATCACATAGAGGATATTACCTCTATTTCATATTACTTTTCACATTTAAAATTTTACGTTTTTCAAGAAAACTGTTAAATTTATCTAAATTATAATAAATTTTTGAATAAATTGACTATATATTTTAATTTAATATTAATCCTATAAGAAAATTATTAAATTAAAATAATAATTATTGATCATATATAAAAGGTAAATATCGAAAAAAAGGATTTATTACTCCTTAAAACTATAAATTTGATACTATTTACGTTCCATAATACTTATCACATTTGAAAAAATAGTTTGTTCTAAAATACTTGTCATATTTGTAGTTTCAACGAGTAATAAATCTTTTTTTTCTATATTTACCCTTTATATATGATAAATAATTATTACTTCAATTTAATGGTTTTTTTAGAGAATTAGGATAATATAGTCAATTTACTCAATAATTCATTATAACTTAAACAAATTTAATGATTTTATTAAAGGACGTGAAATTTCAAGTATGACAAGTATTATGGAACATAAGTAATAAGTATTTTGAAAGAAACTATTTTCTCAAATGTGACAAGTATCATGGAATGGAGACAATATCGTAAATTGACGGGATAATTTAAACAGATTTAAAATTATTGGTTTAAATTCAAAAGAAAGATGAATTGTGAATTGTAGCATTGTTAAATTTTCATATGGCTTATTATGAAGCTTCTTCAGCCTTTTATATTTATCGAGTTATTTGTTCAAATTTAGTTATTATTATTATTATTATTCAACTAATTTATGAGTCGTATTGTATTGTTGAATTATTCAAAAAAGAGCATTTACTTCTTAAATCGTAATAATTAGAGATAATTAAAATTAATTGATTTCCCAAAGATCCAACAAGGGTAGCCAATCGCTGCCTTCACCTATTAGGCCCAAGAATGGGTCCAAAGAACTCGAGCCCTACAACCATTTGATAATCCTCTCCGACATTTTAAAACAAGTCATCAGACAACCTCAGACGAGTGTCCAACCCCTGATCTATTTTACGGAATCAAAGTTTCTCTGTTCGAATAAAAAATAGTAGACATTTTTATTTAACCTGAAAAAATAAAAGAAAAGCGGGCCACAGGATGACGTGGAAATATCAAATCTTGGTACCGGGTCCCACACAGTCCCGTGAACTGTGAGTTTCCTCGATGGAGGAGCGAAGGATTTGTCTGTGTCAAAATTCTGTTCGGGTAAAAGTAAAAAAAGGTGAAGCCAATTAATTAAAAAGGTCTTTGTTTCAACGGTTTGTTTAATCTCAGACTGTTTTACTCTCTCTAGTAAGTCAGACGCTAATATCTTTTTCTCTGTGGGTGTGGATATGTCAATTTGTCTGTGTGCTTTAGGGTTCTTGAATTCGTGATAACGGATAAATTCGAATTTTGGGCAAGAAAAAAGGAAGAAAAAGGAAAAACAAAAACACCCTTTAAATACAGCCAGGTTTCTCGCTGAGAATAGTAAGTGAACAGTAAGTTTATGCTTTTTATATGTCCTCTTATTTTCTGTTTCTTGGTTTGTTATGCATGTTTTTGCCTTGTTAACAATTTTCAATTACTTGTAACTGTTTTATTTTAGTGCTCAATTTGTTCTGTTTAAATTATAAGTTTCTTGTCTTTTATTGTTATTATAGTTAATTGTTGAACATGCAAATCTTGTTTGATTGCAGTGAAATGCTATCCAGCGGGGTTATAAGGGTATAATCTCAATTTCTTTCAGAGGGTTTGTGCGCATATAGTTCATTTTGAAATATGGCATCGTCTCATAGTAATTCTCACACTGAAGCAGCCAAACTGGAACAAATTATCACTGAATTCTTTGCTAAAAGTCTTCACATAATATTGGAGTCGAGGGCTCCTTATGTGTCATCTCGTAATTATAGTGGTGAACAAGCTATATTGTCTCCATCTTCATCTTCATCCTCCTCCTCAGGTGTAAGGCCAAGAGATAAATGGTTCAATTTAGCACTTAGGGAATGCGCGGCTGCACTTGAGAATGTTGATATCTGGCGCCAGAGCAATAAGGAACCTTTGGTTGTTGATGTAATTTTAGTGCAGAGGCCACTTGATTGGGAACCTGTTAATTGTTCCCCGAAAAAGGATTTTGACAGGAATCTTTCAAATAAGGAACATTATCCTTTTAGTTGGAATTCAGATCAGGAAGAATTAGGATGTGAGGGTAAGGGCGAACAAATTTTAGAGAGATGGATAATTCAATATGAGAGTAGGAGGTCACGGGATAATGGTTGGGGAAGTAGGAGATCAAACAATACTTTGCATATGCTGTATAAGAAATCAATATTGCTGTTGAGGTCTTTGTATGTTACTGTTCGGCTTTTACCTGCGTATAGGATTTTCCGTGACCTCAATGCATCTGGACAGATTGGCACATTTACTCTTACTCATAGGGTTTCTTCTTTTTTTGAGCCCTTCACTCGCAGGGAAGAGGTTGAAATGCAGCGATTTGTGTTTACTCCTGTGGATACTTCTTGTGGTAGGCTTTGCCTCTCAGTGATGTATCGTTCATCACCCTTGGATGTAAGCTCTGAATCATCAACTCCAATATCCCCACAGTTTATCCCTGATTATGTTGGAAGCCCATTGGCAGACCCACTGAAAAGGTTTGAATCTCTTCCTGTGTCAAAAGGTTCTCCATCGTCCTTGCCTTTCTCAAGACGGCATAGTTGGAGTTATGATCTTTATAAAGCGTCTCCACCTTCAATTTCTTTCTCACCATCTCCCACTCATTCTGAATCGCATGCATTGATTTCTAATCCCAGTTCCTGTCGCATCCCGCCAGCGAACTTGCCCCCTCATCCACCTGAAACTTCTTCAGTTCATAAGAAGAATATGAGCTTTGATGAGTGTAGTCCTTCCCCTAACTTTACACCCTCCCCATCCCCATCACCTCCTATCTATATTCCTGGGAGTCACCTTTCCAAGGCTCTTTCACGTTCTGAAAGTGCACCAGTTGGCATACCTGCAGGCAAACTTGCTAGTTCCCCTGTGTTTAACAACAAGCCAAATGTGCCTCCATCACCTCCCTTCCAAAGTATTAGATCTGGTATTCCTAAAATTGATCCAAGTACAGGTTTTGTTCAGAATGAAGCATCAGTTGAGAAGGTATTATATGCTCGTTACAGTGAATTTTTGTGTCAAATGCTTTTTTTTTTTTTGCGTGTAAATTTAATATTATTATTGTATGCTACAGTTGTTCTCTCTTGGGAAAGATGACATGAGGAAGCACTCGGGGATAAAGATACCATCCAATACTTCCCCACAGATTTCATTTTCCAGAAGTTCCAGCAGGTCTTTTCAGGATGATTTTGATGATCCTGACTTTCCTTGTCCATTTGATGTGGAGGAGGATGAGATGACAGATCCAGGGAGCAGGTAATTGGTTGAATGGTTTCTGCTACCAAATTATAAACTGTTTGCATTTAATTTTGAGTGGAAAATGATAGGAGCCTGTTTGATTGGATGTAGGGCAGCCATAGCATTAGCACTCCATCTGCAAAATTAGATGTTTGGTTAAGCAAGAATAACGTACTGTTATTTGAGTATCCAATCTCTAGCTTTTGTGTTTATAACTAAACACTACCCATGAATCCAAATGCTGAGGTATCAGAAAGCTAGCATGGATTTGTTACCTTTGCTGCGTTCTGATGCTAGAGGCACTACTTATCCTAGACCTTGTATTGGCTGATTGAGCCATTCTGCCATTCTATAAGAAAAAAAGGGATAAAAATTCTACCTAATGATGGTTTTCCCTTAGCAAGTAACCCCTGAGGTGGTGGGTACTGAATGAGAATTTGGAAGAGGAAGTTAATGAAGGTAAAGGAGTTTGACTAATGTTATTTTGTTGGTAGTCTTAAAAATTAGGAAATGTGTGTAAAACCAATTATGTACAGCCTTTCATCTGGCCCTTTGGCCCCTTATTTTGGTTAAGAAAAATAGATATTTGGAGATTAATGGATGTAAACATGCTTGATTAACTTCTATTTACATCCTAAAATAACTTCTCAACAAAAACAAGAGATTATCCTCCATTTATCATTTACTCTGACCCCATCTGAAAGCTAGTTTTTGAGGTATCAGAAAGCTAGAACGGGCAGAGATCTAGGTATAACAGCAAGCACTTGTTAACCTAAAGTAGCAAAAAGCAACGATAGCATAGGGACAACAAGTTTTGGAGAACTTTTTGTGGAGAAATATAAGGCACAACCAATAGTATCTTCAACAGAAATTAGAAAAGTTTAGGCTTCACAACTAAGCTTCATTAGGCATCATACCAAGGTCTTGGAAGCATTCACACCTAGAGTTTAGTTGCATCTCAAGGAAGCTTTTTTTTTTTTTGTCCAAGGCCGTACCTGAAGTACAGGCATGACTCAATAAGTATTCAGAGACTCAAATTACTACTGAGCCTCTAAGAATTAAGACTTCTGAAGAAAACTACAAAGGTAAACATTCTAAATGAAAATGGAGTAGGATATAAACATAGCATGAACCATTGCAAAGAAAACTCCCGAAGTATGTATTCTATGTAATTGACCCAACCACAAAATAGAATGGAATCTAATATGCCTAAAAAATCAGGAAGTCTATCTTGTTATCATGTCAGCTTCACTTGTTATATTTTCTGGTTGAAATTGTCATCTATCATGTGAAGGTTGCAGCTTGAGAATGTTGAGTAGCCTTGTGTTCCTTTTTGATTCAAGATGTGGCTGGTCAATTTTTAGTGGATGCTATTACTAATAGGGGATGATCTTAAGCATTTTATTCAATGTTTCTTCCATTGAATCCAATCTTGTCTTCATATCTTTCTAGTGTCAATGAAAAGAGAGAAAATTTGAATTCGAATTAGTGTTTCTCACCATAGTTGAAGGAGTATCTAGCAACAACTTCAAGGTTCTTGAGGCTTTATTAACAAATTGACGTACTACAAAATTCCAGCTTATTTAGGCACTATACCAAAACCATACGAAACTTTGTGTTTACCTCAAAATTGTTTTAGCAGGTAATATTGTATATTTTAACCAAGTTGTATGAAATGATACGCCTAATTATTTGGTTCATAATTTGTAAATTGAAATATTACAAATATCACTGGTGGATTCTCTGTGCACATGTTTGGCCTAGAACTTTGGCATACCTAGCCCTATTTTTTATGCATGGTAGGCCAAGCTCCCTTTCTAGGCCATTTGCCTAGACAAACTTGCATGCACCTTTTAGGGTGTGTAGGTGTGCTCTTTGGGGTTTGAGGTTTGTGGAATGATTACTGAAGTCTCCAAAATATTTTGCATGGATAGCTTCCTTGGGGTTGCTTAAAAATATTTTGTTTAATCCCTGTATTTTTTCTAAGCCCCATACACATTTCTGGTGCATGAGTTCTGGCTTGATCTTTGTCATACATGTGCTACAATTTTATCATGTTAAGCAAATTTGGGCGTTCAAACTGGGCACTTATGAGACTAACAATTAATGAATGAAACAAAGTTTTTTCTTTTCTAGCTCTGTTCAAGCAGAAGTGATTATTTAGTCCTTGCATGCGTGATATGAGTGAAGCTGTCATGGAATTTGTGCAGGAAACATTGGTAGTGTTATTAAGAGCATGTAGCCGCATAAGCGCAAAATGAAGGATGACATTGAAAGTCATTGCTTCTCTTTTACTGCAATTTGCAAACTTCAATTTTGCTATTGTATTAGCCACAATTTGTGCATGCTTCATTGCTTATGCGTGCTTGTGTATGCAGGTGGACATGTGTGACCAAGAATAATGAACCATGCAAGGTTTTGGATTCATATAGCCAAAACCCAAAATTTTCAGTTTTAATGATAACAAAGGATTCTTATGGCCACACTCAACTAGTTTGGGACTGAGGCTTAGTTGTTGTTGTTGTGTGATTGAAGCAAATAAATAGGGCAGAGCACAGTTTGGAAAACACTGAACTAATGAACCTAACCGATCCAGTTCGATTTGATATTTATATGACTGATTTTATTTTGACATTAATAGAAAGTATTTTTTTTTCCTTTTCAGTTCAGTTTTTATTAAACCCAAAAAATAAGCTCAAATCTGCAAATAATTAAAAGTGAACAGAACCAAACTGAACCAATTTGGTTTCTTTCAGTTCTGTACACTATTGGGTTTCGGTTTGGTTTGCATCTAAAAGAATTTCAGTCTACTACAATTTGCATTGGTCAAACTGAACCAACTGAATGCTCACACCAGCTAATACATTTACATATTTGATTGAGCCTCACTTTTTACATTATCCTGGAGCATACATGTTTTTTCTTCAAATTTGGTGCTGTAGAACTATCTGGCAGGCCCTTGACCTAAAAATGGAGAGGAACTGCAAGTAAAAACCATGGGTGAAAATGCTTCTATTATTGGGCTCAAATGTATCAGTCTCTAAAACTTATTTGCTATATTTATCTGGCAGGCCTGAATCATTTGATCAACAAGGGCATTCATGTGATCCACTTGAGCCTGGAGGACTCTTTCCAATTAGAAAATCACAGGATGCTGCTGTCGGTGCTCTTGTACGTATGCTGAAGAAAGCACCACCACTACGCCAAGATTTCTACACACAAGTTAATTTGTCACAGGAATCCAGTTCCAAATTCAGCAGCAGCAGCCTCCAAGAGCATTCTGGATCACCTGCAGCTCAGCAGGCTTCTTCAAGTATAGTGTCTTCAGGTCTCGTTTCATCAAAGACGACAGCTGATGCACTGGAAGAACTTCGAGGTTACAAAGAGATGATGAAAGACTTGTTGCTTAGTCAAGCTGGTAGGTCTGACGTGTCTGCTAATCCCTCTTTGATGCGAAAGCCTACAAGCAGCGGTCCAGCTGGTTTTTGAACTGTTGTTGATAGTTACGTGTATATATATATATGTACAGCATAATGTTTTAAGAGGTTTTTCCGTGGTATACAGATGAGTGCTCCGTAGCCCCATTTTTTTTTTTGTATATATGAGGTGATTCGAATGGGGTTCATAAATGTTGAAGGGTTATTATTCCCTTTGCGTAATCTCCTTATCCTTGGTACGTAAGTTCTCTACTTTGCCTATAACAGCTTAAGAGGTTGGCTGTTCAGCTATGCATCAATGATATATTTCTCTTTTTTTTTCCGCAATTTATGTTTTTGCCTATTTTATGTCCAATCGATAACTAAAAGAGCGTGTTTACAACTTAACTAAAAGAGCCTATCAAACGACAACGTTTTTTTTTTCTTTTTCTTCATCTCCTTCTCTAGTCTCTCTTTCATCTTTTTCATGATTCTCTTTCTCTCTTTCTCTCTAGCTATCTTTGCTGAATCCAGATGGTTAGGGACTCAACTGGCGCCAAATTGAGACGAAGGATGACCATTTTTGTACAAGTCACAGCCGATTGATAATTTTTTAAGTTGAAGTGTCCAATGCAATTTTTTTAATTTAAATTATTTAATTGGTCAAATTAAAATTGAGGATGCCACGAGATATTTTGATGTAATATATAGGCATATATTTTTTTTGGAATGAGCCTCGTATCCTCTATCAATAGGAGTATATGGAAATATGGTTTAAATTGAAAAGGACTTCTTTATGATTGGTTAAATAGGAAACATAACATAATGCACACGTCGAAACCCGGTTAATGAATTAATTATCCCAAACCTTTAGACTCATGAAACCATCAAAATCTTTGTCATCGCCACAAATCTTTTTCATCATTGAATTATCTTTTTTTGGTCGAATTTATTGTATGTCATTGTTCTTTCCTAACGTAGGTCAACTATATAAAGCAATCTTAGGTCAACTATGTAAAGCCTATAAAAATAGTATGATTAAGGTAATATAATACAATCTTAATTGCATTCAACAATTGGTATTAGAGTTTTTAGGCTTGTTTTACTGAATTGTTGGTTTGGCATAGACAACATTAGGGATAATTATAATTTTGGTGTCTAAATTTTCAATTTCTTTTTATTTTGGTGTTTGAATGGAAAATACTATGAATCGAATTTTTAAACTTTTTGCAATTAAGTGTTTTTGGTAAATTTTCATTGCCAAAATTCCAGCTAAACACTTGTGGGATCCACTTTTAACGCGTGAGCGTCTACATGGATAAATTTTTCTATGTCTCATGCCGCATCCAGTCTACATGAGAAAGACTCTTCAGTTCTCCTTTATCCCTTTACGCTTGTGTTTTACAGGAGTTCTTTTTGCTGTTTGTTTTAACACTGTAGCATCTCTGTTTTGCTTTTGCATAAGGTAACTCTCTTTTTTTCTTTTGCTGGATTTGGTTAGATTGCCAATGATTTTGTTTCTATTTTTCTTCTTTTGGCTATTTGATTTATGATCTTTATGAGATTTTTTTATTGAAATAAAGTGAAATTTCACTAGAATTTAAGTTGGCCCTTTTACTTCTTCAAGGTTAAGGACCTTAATAAAAGTGATTCTAATTTTTATTAAAAAAAAAAATAGCTATTTTCACTTGCTTTTTAGTTTCTTTGAATCTTAATCATCTCTTTCCTTTCCCTTTTCTGGGTTTAGTTTTAGGATTACCAATAAAGTTCATTCTTTCCAAATATTTGTAATTTTTCTTTTTCACTTACAGATTTTACTTTATGGATCTAGCTTCATTTGTTAAGAATTGATCTTCAATTAGGAAGTTACTTCTCTTTCTTTTGTTTCAGATTGTTTTACACTAAATGAGTAGCAGTTTTGGCTCAATCTAATGTTTTTAGGATTTGATAAAGAACAATTTTGGGTGTTATATCTTATATGAGATTTTGTCTTTAGCTTCGAATCAAGCTGATTAACTAACTTACTAGGTTTCATCTATTCATATATGAAAAAAATTTTTCTTTTACTATGGGGATTTTCAGATTAGAAAATGTGTAAGCTCTGCATCGAAGTATATCAAGAAGGAGCTCGGGGAATAGTCAAGATTTATAGAACTCCCAAATGAAAGATAAAACAGAAAAGGAAAATTTGGATGGGAGCCGCACGCCAAATCAAAGTTATTTAGTCCTAAAATTTCATTTTAGGGTGCTTTTCCCTAATAATAATTCTCCTTGTGATGAGGTTATCAGGTGGTTGTATTAGGTGAGGGGTAAAGGGAGAATTAAAGAGAAATCTTGCTAACATAGACTTAAATTGGCATGAGATGTGGAAAAAATTTATTCATGTAGGTACCATCACCTTTAAAGTGGGTCCTACAAATGCCCGGAGATATATAATTACAAAAATTAAAAAGTTTAAAAACTCAATTTATAATGTTTTCTGTTTAAATATCAAGATAGAAAAAAAATTGAAAATTTAGATACCAAATTTATAATTGTCTGCCATTACTGTTATTGTATGTTATTATATTCACTTTAATGAAGAACGAGCACATAATCCTTGCGCCATGCGCCAGTTAATTATAAATGTAATTTTATAAATTCTCATGATATAATAGAATTTGACATTTTATAATAAAAGTTTGTGTGTGATTCTTCATATTTATTGACTTCGTATATATTAATTTAATTTATAGACAGTATTATTAATTTTATATTGACCTTATCTTGTACATGTAATTATACAATAAACCATGATAATGTCTATGCAGTGTGATAATGCTATTTGTCAAAATGTTTATTATCACACAAATACATACATTTATCAACCAAATAAGGTTGAAAATTCATATATGTTTTTGTCTTAGTTGACATAATTTTATTATAAATTTTGCAACAATACAATTTTATTGTCAATCTATAATAATTTTAAAATAGTTTTGAAAATAAAAGTAACAATTAATAAAATTATTAATGAAATTAATTTGATCATTAATTTATAATTTAAATAATCACCAAATATAATTATATTCATAATTAATTGAAATAATATATACAATATTTATTCCAATATCTGAGCCTATTCCTTAACACATAGGAGAAGGGGTAAAATAAAGAACATAACATTCTAATAAACAAAAATAGGACATTTTCAAGAAAAAAAAAACAAAAATATGAGAAAATTAGCTTTGAGACAGAATGAAAGAAATCTTTTAATTATCATTCCATGTATGCATATCCTAAAAACACACTTGCGTTCATAATTTATATCGTACTTATCAATTTCATCCCTCCATTTTCAGGAAATTACCATAAACACTTTTTCCCTTAGTTTATTTCTCTCATACAGATTTTTTTTTTTTTTATATTGCATCCGGTGCACTATCATCAAACTATAGCCATACATGGAGACTTGTCCCTTCATCATGTTTATTAGAAACCTCTTGCATTATTGATTGATCGAAGGCTTCTTTTCCTACAAAGAAAAAAGAACAAAAAGAAAAATTACTACCAGTCATTATTTTCATTTTTCCACGAGAGTTTGTTGATGGAATAAAGCATTCATAGATTTGCTATTTTCATTAGAAGAAACTAAACATAGTCTTTCACTTACCATTTCCTTGGAAGCTCTCAGGTAAGGGGAATTGGAGGTATATGATAAATTTGCTCAGGAGGTGTGTATTTCTTTGGTAATGGCCTCCCTATCGGAGGAGATATCTTGTGCAGCCGCGGCGATTTTTTAAAGGGGCGATTATAACCATGTGATGGTGTAGTGAAGTGGAAAGGAAGTGACTTATGGTTTCTGCCATATGGTGATGGAAGTAGGTTCTTGCGTGTTAGAGGTGAGGCGTCCATTATATATGGCCTTGCTAAGGCATTTGAAATGAGACCTAAAAATATCATCACTAGTAAAAAAATACTAGTAGTAAACAAGCTCTGAGAGGCTTTCATTTCTCTTTGAGTCTCTTAATTGCTAGCTACTTGCTTTAAATCCTAGTTATGTCTCTAACTATAAATGCTACCTTCTTATATAGAGATAGAAATCTAACTTACCTGTTCATTGTCAATGTGGATTGACGACTTGGACGACTTGGACCAAACTTAGTGCAAATGGTTCCAATGTTCAACACAAGCCTTTGCTTTGGAAGACTTTAACCCTAGTCTTTTTCTTTTTCCCCCAAAATCAAATGAGGAAACTACCTAGGAAATGTATTGGCAGACTTGACCAAAGTAGCATCCATCCCCTCCCCGCCTTCGTCACTGGCGAAATTATTGAGGGAAAAAAAATTAAATTTGAAAAAATTTTACCAAAATCATATTTGAACTTGGAGAAATTTTTTATCTGTTGTAACAAAATATTTTCAATTTTTATCCAAAATTGACTACTAAAAAATAGCAAGACCAATATGACAGATTTACTTGAGACTGCACGTTTGAGTGAGTTGTGCAATTCTACAATCTAACAAGTCATTATAGCATTTACTTAAAGGATACTCTTTTACGGTTGTGTTGTTAGTTGCTTAGAAACTTCATTCTCAGAATAAATAACGAAAACCAAATACTTGGAAACTTTGATTGCAATTCTCTAAAGACTTGATGACTTGGACCAAATCAAATAAGGGATGAGCACACAACAGTTAAAACTAAAAACCTGAAGCAAACCGATTTGATTTGATTATTTCTAGTGATTTGCTTGCTTTGATTTATGATTTTAGATAGTTCCGATTCTTAAAAATAAATTAAGTTCGCCCAACCATGGTTTGATTCCATATAAACATCAATTTTAGCTCGGTTTTATTTTTAAAAAAAAGTTTGATTTTTGGTTTTATGGATATGGTTCAGCTTGAACTCAAACATACCTGTAAAATTTAGATTCTCTTTGATGGTCTCCAAATTTTTTTTTTTTCCAAACGATATCACTTTGATGGTCTCCAAATTACA
This sequence comes from Jatropha multifida, assembly GCA_948099535.1. Lineage (NCBI taxonomy): Eukaryota > Viridiplantae > Streptophyta > Magnoliopsida > Malpighiales > Euphorbiaceae > Jatropha > Jatropha multifida. Next base: position 35,945 of record CANUEX010013068.1, read on the forward strand.
GCCTATTTAATGTGAAATATATTATTCAAAGTTAATTATTAATTAATAATTATAAAAAATAAGAATTTAATTTCAAGATACTAAAATAACATTGCAACACATAAATACATTATATATTTTTTATTTACTTTAAATTTTAAATTTTAAGATTAAAAAATAAATTATTATAATCCAAAATAATTTATTTTTATTTTAACCAAATTTAAAAGTATTGTATATTTAAATTCGAATTTGAAATCTCTATTTCATCTCACCCTTAATAATTATATGATGTGATTTTAAATAATTGTAGAGGGGCTATTTTATCTTCCACATAATAATTTATATAGCTTTTTAAATCAATTTTTAAACAAGTTTTTTTTTTTAAATATTTTTAAACAAGTTAATTGGACTCGAACAAACAAAATTATTTCATTATTACCCCAAAGATGCATTTAAAGTTTGAGACAAGGGCTAATGTAATGTCAATTACTAGTTTATATTCAGTATTGTTATTTTTAGATTTTGTGTAAGCGACAAAAGAATATAAAATTTAAATTTATTTATTTTACTGTTTCATATATTAAAAAATAGATTGTAACAAAAAAATAAATAAAGAAAAAATATTTACTTGTTTTTCTCAGCCCGACTCTCAAGAAATAAACTTCTTGATTTAAAAGGAAAAAAAAAAAAGAAAATGGCATGTGGATGAACCCAGAGACCGAGAACAGACAAAGTCTTATCCATAATGCTAGACACCTCCTGAAATACTATACCTATATCGCAGAGCGATAAGGTTGATGATGCTAAGAAGAAAAAAAAAATCACAATATTTGTTTATACACGTGGAAGTAATGGAAAAGAAAAAATATATTTAATATATCTACCTGCTTTAAATTTTAATTAGAATTTTCTATTTCTAATTAGAAATTAAATTTACTAATTCTACTTATCATATTATATATATGGACATTCCCTGATATAATTGCTTTAAACTATTCATGATGGCCATAATACATTTTATGAACATAACTATTTTTGTTTTTCTTTATCAATAGGGTAATGAACAGAAAATTATGACAATTGAATATCTAAATTCATATTTTTTTTTTCTAATTTGATGACCGACAAATTGTTGTGTCCGTTTACATAAATTGACATTTTTTCCACATAGACTGACGTAGCAAAATTAATAAAAAGACCTTTTACCTTAATTTATTACCTCCAAACACTTTGTTCCCTCAAAATTCTGACCTAAATGAGATTGAACTATACCCATTGAATGATTGAATTCAGTCCTTGAAGGTCTTTCACAAAGATCTCGAATCATGAGAAACACGGACTGAAAGGGATTTGCATGGACGGAAGAACTTTGCAATGTTTGTCACTCCACTGAGAATGTTGTTGGGCTCTTTTTGACTAAGAATGAGAAAGGTGATCCCAAAAGCTGTTTGGTCACCCCATAATTTCATTCCCCAACATAAGCTTGCCGGACAGATGGGTCGACTCAAGAGATAGAGTCTCTGATATTTCTAAAAGAAGGTATGAAGCCATTCATCGAAGGTCAGGGCATTGCTGGTATGGTGATACAAGCTTACCTTCTTCGTTTGCAGAGTAACTCGATACTGACATAGTTAGCTTTGAAGAGGTTGTTGATGCAGCTATAAAACAACTACTGAAAATAATCCCCGCTGCCTCATCATTTCAATTGTGGGTGTTAAAGGCATTGGCAAGACAAGGCTTGTGAAGTTCATCTATGAAAGCGAGATTATTTTCAATAATTTTCCTACCGAATTTGGGTAGATGGATCAACTGAGGTTGGTATCATGGAAATTACATTCTAGGAATTTGGTTGTAGAAACACTTCAAAATTATATTATGATTTTGGGAATGACATACGAAAGCTACAAAAACAGGTATAAGAAAGTTTTTAAATCCTCAAACTAAAATCTAGGAGTTATTGGAGTAAAAAATATTTGATCGTAAAAAGTATCGTGTGCAAGATGTTTGGAGGTATAGTTCAATCGTTCAATGCGTATAGTTTAATTGTATTTAGGTTAGAGTTTTGGGGGAAAAGGTGTTTGAGGGTAATAAATTGAGATAAAAGGATCTTTTCATTAATTTTGCCACGGTATGAAAAAAATGTCAATCCACTTATGCATTTATGGATCCCACTTAATCCCATTATACATTTTGATCGTCCATGTCATTAGGAGACATCAAATTGAAAAAAAAAAAAAACAAATTTGAACACTCAATTGTCACAATCTTCTATTTAGAAACTAAAATAGAAAAAGATGATAAGTGCAAGTCCCAAAATTAACATCATCCCTTATGAACATGATATACTGATGGTTAGCCGTAGTAATCCTCACTCTACTTAATTAGAGAATCAGAACAAACACAGGAACACTTATATGATGATAGCAAAAAAATAGAGTTTTCTTGCTTGTCAATGGTTCATTATCCATATCATAACTATTCTAATCCTTTGATCTGAGGTGACACTGTCATGTACAGGTGAATAGTGATTTGCTGTGTAAGTAAAATTTGTTACAACTAACATGTTTATGCTTATCGAGCATTTATATATTATATTTGGTTCCGACTGTATATGAAGGTAGGTGTTAGGACAAGATGCTTACTTTCGAGTACCGCATACTTAACCATCAATTCTATTATTCAAACTCATTTATATGAAACTGGGGGTAGACAATCAAACCTTCTACCTACTTGATTTGTCATGGATGTTGTTAGAAATGAAGAAAGCAACCTCCAGTTCATAAAAAGCAGAGCAGAATTCAAATGTCTGCATTGAAGCAAGATTTGATTTCTATTCATGATGGTCATTCCTTGCTCCTTTTCTTCTCAAGAACCTATGATGATAAAACTCATCGAAGGACAAGCGGTGCACTGCAACAACAGAGAAATCTATAATGGACAGCTCTAGAAATGATTCAATAGTGAATAACTACTCAGTCTGGTACATGTTAAACCTGGATTTATGGAAAGTAGTCTTGAACATATATCTACACAGTCTGGATGTAAGTCTGGAAGGATAAATTGAGAGAACGGAAGGCATGCACATGACTTCATGTTCTGCAGCAACTGAAGCAAGGAATATTCTGAAAAGAGATTTTTGATATTATAATGTAAAGATTTGTAATTCAGGGAAAAGGTCCAACCTGAACATTAGTCCTACCACGGAAAGGCAGGTAACCATTAAGAAGCTCAAAAAGAATTGCACCAATACTCCACATGTCAACCTAAATAATCAAATCCTCATTTTTTCAGTATCTTCTAATTTGTGGGAGGAAAATGACAACATAATTCTTACCTTTTCATCATATCCTTGGAATTGAAGAACTTCTGGAGCCATGTATAATGGAGACCCACATACTGTCTCAACATACTGGCCTGGTTGCACACTTCTGTTTTTTTATGAGGAAAATAATTCATTAGATTTCCTGACAAATAACGTTTTGTTAAGAAAATTCAAGCACAACCCTTTTACAGAAAGGAAAAAAAAAATGAACTAAATATACATTGTTCTGCCTAAAAATTTGACAAAAAAAGCTCTAACAAGGTTTTAATTTACCTTGATAATCCAAAATCAGCTATCTTGAGAACCACATTAGGGTCCTGGTCCCGGCCAGATAGTAGAATGTTCTATTCTAACAAAAGAATCAAAGTAAGCAAATGTCAAAGGATTTCAGTGCGTGAGAGCCAAATACGAACTCTTTCATATGTAAAATAACTGCAAGTTTAAACACTTCAAGCACCTCTGGTTTCAAGTCTCTATGAATGATATGGTGGCTGTGTAAAATTTCCAGACCAGCCCCTGCGTTACATGGATAAATGGCATCATTTAGATATAAAGATAGGTGTTGCAGCATCGTTTCTATTCTACCAAGAAACTGATTGAATGATAAGTACCTAGCTGTTGCATGAATCTTCTAGCAATATCCTGTTTAACTTTCCCATGCTTTTTAATATATGAGGCTAGATTCCCTCCAGCACAGAACTCCAAAACCAGAAATATACAATTTTCATCCTGAGAAAGGAGTGAGTTAGCTTCTACTTCATAGCAAATTGAGTTGGAAGTAATAGAACAAAATAAGACACCTTGCATGACTAAGGGAAATGGCCAAATTGGGCAAAGAAAATACCAATTATTTTTTACCAAATGACCTTTAAGACAGTTTTTATACTTGACCATGCCTATTCCCATCTACAAGTTACATTGCATGAATCTGTGATGCTGGATATAGTAGAGTATGGTTGGATTACTTGAATATTTGAGATTTTAGATTCTCAATGAGGATTATGTACAAACTACTATGTTTTATATCAGTATTGGCCTGGTGACCATAAAACAAGCAGTCTTATCATTTTATTATTCTATGGAGGACAGTCTTGAGAATTTAATGATAGTGAACCGTCTGTCCTCAAATTTCTTCTTTCCCATCCCTCTCTTTTATTCATGAAGGGAACAAAAATACTGAGGGCATCAAGGAGATGGAACCCAAGACAATGGAACAGAAAAGAAAATAAGAAGAAAAGGAAAAAGAAAAAAAAATATTAGAGAGATGCTATTTACAATGAGAGGGTCATTCATGATTATGCAACATTAAAGACATTCAAAAATACCAACAACATACCAAAGTTCAAGAGTTCAAAAGCCAACAATTAACAAGATCAAAGAGTCATATTCCATTTCTCTCAAAGGCTCTTTAATTATGTTTCTCTGCAACTGTCGAAGTGATAGCTAGGGGATCAAATCCTTTTATTTTCTACACTAAAGCATATGCCTATCCAAGCCTGTAACTAACCAAAAAGGCCAACAACGAAAAGGACCATATTCCTCAACTCCATGCTCAAACTACAATGCAACAAGTAATTCACTGTTTCAGCGTATTATTCACAAAGAAACCCCAATTCACCAAAATCTAACTCTTTTTTTAACATTGTTTATTACCAAAATCTAACCCCAATTCACCAAAGCAAGTTTATAACGTCATAAATTCACAGTTCAATAGAAATTATTCTATACCATAATTGCTATTTCTAGCTCAAGCAAATCACAACGGCCCAGGCATATACAAGAAAAATTAACAACACAGGCAACTATTTTAAGCTACATAATTTCCTTGTTGAGAACAACCCATCATCCAAATGACCAATCCAAGATAAATGAACTGGGTAAGCAAATTAAAACCCAAAAATCAAAATCGAATGTGACAGGAGTTGTCTCCATTCCTTATCTCAAATACCCAAAATATCAAAGTGAACCGAGTCTACAACTCTATAATCAGTAACGCAATAAGAAATTATATGAAAAATATTTATTCAAAGAAATCAAGCAACAAGCTAATGAAATTTAGCTAGAAGGTTCAAAAGCGACGACCGACCAACCTCAAAATATTCGAATAGGCGGATGATATTGGGGTGACAGACAGAGGACAAGAAATTAAGCTCACAATCCAAACAGCTCCTCAAGTGTTTGTTTAGTTTAGAGAGGTAAACTTGCTTCACTGCCACTTCTTGACCGGTTAGTCTGTGCTTCGCTTTCCATACAGTGGAGAGAGAAGTCTTTCCCAGTTTTGATTTCAGTATATAGTGGCCAACGGTTGAAGAATCAGAGAAACCATACTTCGTTTCAAAGTTCATTTGGATAATGAGAGATGAAGCATCGGATCAGAATTGTAAAATTATCTTGTCCTTCTATCTGATAGACTTGTAACCCTTCCAGAAAGTTTTCTACATCTACCGGCCATTTGCATACGCCAAACGCATGAATTAATCTCGCGAAAATATACTGACTGGCTATTAAAATTGCTTTTCTAACTTTGGATTGGAAAAGAAAATAAGGGGATGACATGGAATCGTTAACTGAGGAGTATATTTTAAAATCGTAAAATTTTAGATATCATAAAAACAATATTTTAAATAATAATTAATTTTTTAATTCATAAATTTTGTAATAGAAAATATTAAAAATTATTATTTTTGATAAAAAAAAGTTCAGCTTTTAATTATTTGGTGTAAAATTTGGGTTATATTTATAAAAAAACATTCATTTTTGGGTAAACAGTATAAATTGAGAATTTTTCCATTTTAAAACGACCGTTTAATTATGTTTTGACTATCTCAGGTTAAAATTTGGAAGGCGAAGAAAAAGCGATGCTTTAATGGCACCGGCGAAGAAGGGTAAAGGGAAGGCCAACTCGGCCGATTCAAATAAGCCAAAACCGTCGGTACCCACTATGCAAAATAATTACCCGTCGTGCATCCGTTTTCTGCCTCCCTCCTCTGTCGCCATCACTATCCACGCCAAGCCTGGCTCTAAATCCGCCTCTATCACAGGTGTCTATGTTTCTCCCTGTGTTCTTATGTTAATTTGTAAAAATCTTACTAATTGTGTTTATTATAGATTTCAGTGATGAAGCTTTAGGTGTGCAGATAGACGCCCCAGCCAAGGATGGTGAAGCTAACGCAGCTCTTCTTGATTATATTAGTTCTGTAAGTTCTTTTTTCTTGATTATATACTCATTTCTTAGGTATCTGTTTATTTATTGTTACTTAACTGGAAGTAATAAAAATGTTAAATCAAGTTGGAAGCAAGTGAATTTTTTTTTCTTTTAAGTTATTATTATAGATTTTTATTTATTTAATATGCTAAATTAGTAAAATTTCCTTTGATTGACAAGGAAACGACGACTTGGTCTAATACTTCTTTGCAGAGATTTTGTTTCTCCTCCCCACCTACTAAATGATTAATTTCCAGCCAAAGATTCTAACAAGATATTATAAAAACCCATTGAAAATTTTTTATGAATTGCCAATTCTAACTAATATATCAGCTAAAATGCTCACATCCACTGAACATTTTTCATCATTTAATTTCACCTATCCAGTAATAATGAATTCATCATAAAAATTCAATCAACCCAATCAAAATTCTAGAAAATCTGGCATTGGCTGCTTACCAAATATCAAGAAGTTTAACTAAATTAGACAGATTCTCATGGTCAACCACTGAGCCCTGTTCAAAGAGATGAATGGTGGCCCTTCTTTGTCACAAGCTCCTTCTATAAGCGACTCTGTAATCAAACTTCAACATGCAACTCAGTGATCATGACTATCGATTTATTTATTTAATTTTGAAGAGATTGGGCTTATTTTGCTTTAGCCAATGCTATGAAGTCTAACTGTTAAACTCAAGAAGTTCATCTTGAGAGTGTTTTAGTGTGGTCGTTATGTAGAGAGTAAGTTCCGTGGCCACAGCAATTTTGGCTGCTGCAATAGTGCTCTTGATTCCTATATTTTTATATTTATTCCTATTACTATTGTATATTCTTTGTGTGGATACCAAATGTGTTCCTTGTGAAAAATTTAATTTTTTTAGATGCCCAATATTTGCTAAACCTCTTTTTTTTCTGACAAATGAATTTTTTTTTTTTGGGATGGATATCGTGTTGTTTAAAAACATGGGAGTTGTGGTTAGTATATATATAGCATTATTAGAAATTCATCAGTTGTGAAGAGCTTTTGCACCTCAGAAATAGATTTCATGCAAATTTGATAGTTTTTATCTCTTCATTTTTGTTGCTAGTTATGTTTAGTTGAGGTTTGGACCTAATAACTAGCTTGTTTGGGTAAACTCTAGAAAAAGGGTGCTGGGAGATTGCAGGAACAACACTTAAGTTTGTAATGTGGAAGGGGTAAAGGATTGGGATTAAAGATTACATTAGTATCACTACTATCAATTAATGAAGGTAGAGGTGGTTGGTGGCAGTGGTAGTAGGTGATTCTGGAGTTGCAGCTATAGTAGCTGTGGCGATTTTGATATTAGATTGGTGGCTATGATCATGATATCTTGACGGTGAAGGCAGTGGTGGTTGAGTAGCTGGTAGAAGTGTTGGTATGTTGTTAGAATGGGGGCTGTTATGATTATTTTTATCTGTTCATTCAAGGTCCGTTAAAAGTAGGGAGACGGGCAGAGCAGCTGTGAGGGTAAGATGAATAGATGATAGCATCAGTAGTAGTAGAATTGAAGCTGTCCTAATGATGATGATAAATGACATATTTGGGAGGGGGAGGGTGGTGGCTGTTTTGATAGTGGCTGGAACATATGTAAGGGCGCTTTTGATGTTGGTTTCAATAGTGGATATGGATGCTGTTTCTTGATGGATTTTCAAGATGATTCAGAAAAACCATGTTATATGGATTTTATTTTATTTATTTATTTATTTGATTCTTGTTTGAGGGTTTATAAAATTCTTAAAGAAGAAACAGAAACAATTTTACTAATGGCACTTCTTCTAAGAACAAGAACATAAAATGAAGGTAACACCAAATGAATCCTTGCTAATGAATTCAACTAGCTTTATGTTAGTATAATGCAGTCAAAATCATATTGGAATCCTCTTTTTTTTCATTCCTTGTTGGTCAACAGGTATTAAGTGTGAAAAGAAGGCAGGTATCCATAGGCTCTGGATCTAAATCAAGAGACAAGGTCGTGATCGTCGAAGAGGTAACTTTGCAGAGCGTTTTTGATGCTCTTAACAAAGTGTCAAAGGGGTATTGATGGGAGGGAAAATTTTAAGATACCCAATTTCTATCCATCGAAAGGAGATCTAGTTTTGTTGATCTCTTTGTACTTGAGACAGGAAAGTTGGGCTAGATATTGTTTCGCCCACCCTTACTGATAGTTGAGATAGTCCAAAATTTTAATTTAGTTTTCGGAACAGAATATTTTCTAGTTTTCAATTGCAATTTTTGTAATTTTTCTTTTTCTTTTTGAATGTATTATTAAGTGAAAGGTATTATCATTAAATGCTTTAGTATGATGATCCAATGATTTTATGATTTCTGGTGATTACTGAAAGCTGTAATGCAATAATTTGGAGGGTTAATAATCTCATAAAATCTTCGCTTATCAATCCACCAAATTGGGGGTTAAGGGAGGGTTAAAAAATACTTATTTCCTATATCAATCCGGTTATTTTGAAATATTCTCTATTTTTAAAATAAAATTTTTTTTTCCATGTAAACTACCGGTATTTAGACCTTATTGCTAAAACCATCTAATTCGGCTCAGGTTCAGTTACATTTAAGGTTTTTGTCCCACTGTAAACATATTTTTAGTGGAATCAAACTATTCTAGAGAGTACACAGAGAAATTGAACAACTTCAACAATGGTGAAGTTAGCCAACACATAGGTATTGTGAGGGATGTGCGCAATCTTATTGACGTCTTCGTTCATCTGAAGGAGGAAAATAGAAGAATTTTGGAGAAGGTGCATGGAATCAACTCTATTCTTGGGCAACAGAAGATTTTAATTGTTGTGTACTTGATGTCTGTGTGGTTAATTTCATTATGGTGATGTTTATGTTTGGGAAGATGGTGTAGATGTAGCAACGCATAGGGATTAATTTTGTAGTAGTTTATTTAGATGTTGGGTGATATTAGATGATTTGGGCAATCTTTTTTGTTTGCATTTTGTAATGTTTGGGTTTTGTTCCTAAAATCAATTATATATGAAATACAGTTGGGGTGTAGTAAATATGCATATATTGGACATAAATTAGCACAGGGTATATGGTACACTTATAGTTAACTTGTAGTTGGAGCTTAATAATAATGCTCTATTTGACACATTTAAAAATGACACAAACCATAGCTCATTTGGAAAATAAAAACATCATATCAATTTCCTATTTACAAATTCACAACTCATAATTCACAGTACATAAAGATGACAACTCATTTGATTTCTTTTCATTCACAAAACAATATCATCACATCAAGATATGCCATTATCATTCAACCCCACCTCCTACCCTACATTCACCCCTTGAACTTCACTCATAATCTCCATCTCATCTACATCACTTCTATCCATAGCCTACCCTACATTCTCCCCCTAAACTTTATCCAAAATCTCAACCTCATCCAGATCACCTCCACCCTCAAATGGATCGTGCATAGCCAAAGGAACAACGTCTACAGCTTTAACTAACATTTTCAATCTCAGGACAGTCTTTGTGTATGTCGAACATTTTCATCATAACCACATTACCAGTAATCTTTGTATCTCCCCCATAATATATTTCTATAAAATTTACTTTAATTTCAAAATGTTTGTAAAAATCTTTCACTAAGTCTAAGTAAGAGTACCTGTCAGTTTCAATGTATGAGAAAGTAGCAACTCTCTCTTTATAGGTCAAGTAGAAATGGTAATAGTCAAGTAACTCCATCCTTAAACACATTTTCGAAACCAATTACTCCAAATCCAAGTAAAATTCACACAATGCAATTTAAATACGAAACCATATAAACGTAAAATTCAATAGCGATCAAAAAGTGAAATAGGAGTTTACAGAGATGAAAACCGTATTTTCATGCAAAATAAAACTTCAAATCATCACAGATAAAATTTTTTATATAAAACACACCTAAATGAGTTTTTCAAGTGCAAAGCGAGTGCAAACCTAGAAATACAAAGTCTCCTTCAATTGAAAAAGCCACTACGATTTGAAAATCACTTCTGAGACATCATCAATGATAGATAACCAAATGTAAAACGAGTCTTCTCAATGTCAAGAAGGGTTATTGGAGTGGGAAACTGAAATTGTAAAGACACGATTCGTCTTTCCCTCCCAACTTTTTCGTTTTGTTTTTTTTTTTCCCTTTCAATTGTGTGAGAAGGTTATTTAGGTCATCTTACATGCGACTAATGGGAAAAATGACTCTTTCTGGACGGATGGACAGTTTTATTTAACGGATTTAAAATACAAAAAATATTTAATGTATTTATGAAAATATGAGAGTACACTGATTAATTTTATCAACAAAAGAGAGATAAATTATAATTTTCCCATTATATATTTCTATATAAATTTTTTCAATGAAAAGACATTTAAAGTTACAATTATATACTCCATGTCTGTTAAAATTGCAGACACGGAATTCCTAATTATTGTTTATTAACTGAAAACAGAGGGGAAATAGAAGAAAGAGGGAGAGGAGAAGGACTTGCAGAATCAGGAAAGAAAGGGAGAAATTATAAATTATATAGAAAAATTATTGACCGTAGATAACTGCCCATTTTACACAGTTGGCTCTTTAGATGTGATACAAACATTGTAATATGTGCACTTGGTAAACAAAAACAAATAAAATCACAATTAAATAAAATATAGTCTCTTAAATCAAAGTTTCGAATTTGAGTTTTAGGTATGAAATCTTTTTAAATGCTCAGGTAGAACACTTTACTCTTTTTATGGGCCTCCTAACGCGAATCCGAATTAATCGAACTAATGCTTTGACAATCAGATGATTAAAAAAAAATGGAACAAACAAAATCACAATTAAATAAAAGAAAGCACTCAGTTGTGATCAGATCAATCACAATTAATGAGGACCCAGCATTCACCATGCAACTACCCTGGAGTAATGCTTTGTGGTAAAGGGTTGGCCACGCACCGCAGTGAAGTTTAAATCATTTATTACTATCAAGACTTTAATTTTCTTGTGGATGATGATCCATTTGCAAGAAAAGGAACAATAACTTGGAAATTTCTCATCTTCATTGATCACTAGTAAGCGCAAATCTCTTCCCTCATCTTCCCATTTTTTTTTATATTCTTCGTGTAAGTGATCAATCTCTGTTTAATTTCTCTTCCTACTACCTTATTATCTATTAAGTCTGCTCAGTAGGCAGAACCTAAAACAATTTTTTTTTCTCAAATATCTGTGGGATTTGAAATAATATATTCAAAAAATAATATTCGAATAAATATAGATTAATTTATGATGAAAGTCTAGAGCATCAGTTGTAGCAGCTGTGTTTATTTCTTGTTTGCAATTTTTAAATTAAAAATTATACAGAAATAGATTTCAGCTATGTCCTATAATATTGACAATCTTCTTTTATGTTGAAATAGATAGATACACCTAAAAATGATTTCTGAAAGTACGAAGGAAGAGTGCCTTGCATGGGCGGCGAGAGACCCATCTGGAGTTTTATCGCCTTACAAATTCAGCCGCAGGTATTATTTTTTATAAATTTGGAAAGTTTTATATAACATCTCTGAGTAACTAGCCACTGGTACTGTTTGGATTAGAATTAGACCAAAATCAGCTTGGAACTGCTGCTTGACCCTCCATTTCCAAGCCCATTTTGATCCCAAATTGAACAATTGGTTTCAGTCTCCCTTCAAAATTTTCTGTTTAGAAGGCTTTATAGGTTTTGTTCGGAAATAACTTTTTAAGAAACTTTTAATATTTAGATCAGTTAAAATATTATATTTTATTTTTACTGTATTCGATAAGATAGTATTTGAATTAGTTGATTACTTTAATCATTTTATAGCTTTTTAACATTTTATAAAAAATTATTGGAATAACTAAAAATAACTAAAATAATTAATTTTGCCGAATATATATATATAATAAGGGTAATCTAATCCAAAGAGAAAATATTCAGGGCTGTGGGCAGCGAAGATGTGTCTCTGAAAATCACACACTGTGGAATCTGCTATGCTGATGTTGGCTGGACAAGGAATAATCTTGGAGATTCCAAGTACCCTTTGGTGCCAGGGTATGTGTATTGTGCACAGCTAATTGCAATATATGACTTATTTGACAATTGTCTTGAACAGTTTCTGATTTGGCTGCAGACATGAGATTGTTGGAATTGTAAAAGAGGTGGGCTCAAATGTTAGCCATTTCAAGGTTGGTGATCATGTTGGAGTAGGTACTTACGTCAATTCTTGCAGAGATTGTGAGTACTGTAACGAAGGGGAAGAAGTTAACTGTGCAAACGGGGTAGTTTTCACTTTTAATGGCATTGATACGGATGGTACAATCACTAAAGGAGGATATTCTACCTACATCGTTGTTCATCATAGGCAAGTACTCTATAATTTCATATACTTTTGTAAAAATTATTCTAAAATTATGTAAGAAATGTTCTTTTTTTCTTTTTGACTTAGGAAGAAATTTTATTTCCCAGTTTATTTTTTTCAATCTCTTCAAAATTAAGTTTATTTTACAAACATTTAAAACGAATTTGTTAATAGTATAAGAAGGTTTGGATGACATTTAGCAAAACAAGTGTGAAAGAAATGAGAAATTTGAAGTTTGACAATTTTGGAGCATAAAAGTTTTTATTGATTTGATGACTGGAGGGTAGGGTCACATGAAAAGTTAATTGTATGATAATCTTTTAAAATTATTTTTTTTTTAATTAAGAAATAGGAGAATTTGAATTTGACTTTATTATCAGATTGTATATATACCTACCACTAGATTATGTCTTGATATGTAAAACTGATTATTTTTTAATTCGAACATTTAATTACAATTATACCTATTTAGTTTAAATGGAAATGAAAAATAGCTTGTTATATGTGTGTATATATGACTACAACGACGGAGCTAGGGGCCACGGCTAGCCCTTCCCCTCCAACAAAATTTTTTTTAAGGAATCCTCCATAAAATATTAAAAAAAATTTTATTTTACCTTTTAAAATAGTAAATTTTTTCAATTTGGCCCCTTTTAACTCTTGAAATTTTTTTAAATACCCTAATTTTAATTCATGGCTCCGTTACTGTATAATTGCACATATGTTTTCGAGTTATTCATCACTGAACTTAACTCTATTATAACCCTCAAACAATGTCTCTCTATTTTGAAAAAATAACAATAGATTACGGTTACAATTTTAATTATTTCTTTGAGAGTATGATAAAATGTTTATTATGGGAGTTTGAGTATAATTATGCTTTTCTATAATATTCTTTTTTATCGATAGGTATATTGAAAATTATGTTTGAAAATATATATTATTCAAATATAAAATTCAAGTTTAGTTTTTTATTAAATAGACCAAAAAATAAAATTATATTCTCAATTTTTAACAGACATAAAAATGCAGGTACTGCTTTAGGATACCTGATGATTATCCAGTGGCCTTAGCAGCACCTTTGCTTTGCGCTGGAATTACTGTATACAATCCCATGATCCGGCATGGCATGAACCGAGCTGGCAAATCTCTAGGAGTGATTGGTCTAGGTGGTCTTGGTCATATGGCTGTAAAATTTGGGAAGGCTTTTGGACTCAAAGTCACTGTCTTGAGCACAACCCTATCTAAAAAAGAGGAAGCGTTGAGCGTACTTGGTGCAGACAATTTTGTTCTCTCTTCTGACCAAGACCAGATGAAGGTAAACTCACATATGAAGCTTTCTTTCACCCTCTTTTCTTTTTCAAATTATTTCGTTAGCCTCCTATTGAATACAGTTTGATTTAAATCGAAAGATGATAATCAATATTCAAATTTTTTTTTCAGGCTCTGTCTAAATCACTGGACTTCATAATTGACACATCTTCTGGTGATCATCCATTTGATCCTTTCATGGCTCTTTTGAAGACTAATGGTGTTTTTGTTCTTGTGGGGTTCCCTAGTGAAGTCAAATTCAGTCCCGTAAACCTTAATCCGGGTATTTTTTTTTTCTCTTGCAATTTTTAGACTTTAAATCATGATCAATTTTGCAGTATTTTTCCCTCCTTTTTGCCAATCAATTAAAGTCTTAAATGGGAGAGTCAATGACAATGTTTTGATAGATGACCTTCTGCAATATAAGATTGATAGTTAACAAATCCTTCTTACGTGACTGCATTAATGAAATTGAGTTATAAATTTAACTATAAGTAACCTATTACTCCATCTTTTGCAAAATATAACTTGTTTAAGGTTTTTGCACGGCCATTAAGAAAACAATAATTCTATCCTAAATTATAGTAAAATCAATGATAATTTAATCCAGTTATCATTTATCTTAAAATTAAGAGTAACTTGTGAAAGTAATTATTATATCTGATACTTTTTCTCCGTTCTCAAATACTTGTCAGGTTTGAGAAAATACTAATTGCAAATGCTTGTCACATTTGTAAATTTCATAAATAATGAATTATTTTCCATTTTTATCTCTTATAAAGACCGATAGTGATTGCTCAGTTTCTCAATAATTTATTGTAACTTAGATAAATTAAAGGTAATATAGTCAATTCGTTTAATAAATTATTGTAATTTAAATAAAAAGGACGTGAAATTCCAAACGTGACAAGCATTTGAAAACATAGGGAGAATAAATAAAGATAACATTAGACAAATATGTCATCATTATTCTTTATAATATCTCAAACCGACTTATATTTTAAAATAAGATAATCAATAAAAATGACTTGTATTTTTGAATGAAAAGAGCTATTAGAATTACGTGATTTTCTCTGAAGACAATAGCTGGTAGCTTCTTTGGCTTGCAAGTGAAATGATAAAATGCTTGCGTGGTGGCAGGTATGAAAAGCGTAACAGGTAGCGTTGTAGGTGGGACTAGAGTGACACAAGAAATGTTGGAATTCTGTGCTGCTCGTAAGATTTATCCAAAGATAGAAATAATTCCAATTCAATACGTGAACGAAGCTCTTCAACGACTGATAAATAAAGACGTTAGGTATCGGTTTGTTATAGATATCGAGAACTCATTAAAATGAAACCAGATAAACAAGTAAAGTTGCATGTCTATATTGTGACTCAAGAATTATCCAGTGTCTGTTGCTTTATGCTTTTTGTGTCAATTAAGAAAGAATTGTGATGGAAAACAAATATCCTTAAAGACCTTTTTGTCATGAAATAAATGAAATTTCCTGATAACGAATAAATTTGCTTATAAGGATAACCGATGATACATCCGTATTTCTATATTTACTCACTTTTCTGCCTTTATATGTGTGCTCTTTTGATTGACAAACCAGAGGTGTGAAGAAGAATTGCCACTTCTAACCTCTTTTGGTTGGGTAACTTTGCTCGGGAACTTGAAATTTTCAGTAAGTGAGAGATTTCACCTTGTTTGATTCTCAAAATGTAGAAATGCTCAAAAACTTAAAACTCTTTCTTCCTTGACTGTATGGAAAGTAAGTTACCTCCTCAACACAAGGAAGTGCACTTCCTGAGCTCTAGAAATTAGAAAAACTCCACCTTGCCTTTACTTCATAGGTATTTTCAATGAATTAGTTCAATTCATATACTCAATTTCATGGTAGGGTATCGTTGACATTTTATATATAATATTTTATTGGTAGAAATTTACTTTCCCAGAAGTCAATATCTCAACCAAACATAAGCACATTTATTTCTCACGAAATAATTTCCCTAGAACTTTTCTTTCTAGGAATTGAACTTCCTGGAAAGTAAGTCAACTTGAACTAAATGAGCCCTAATTCTTTTTACTTTACTTTAGTTTACTAAGTTATCAATGTAACTTTGTTGTATCTTGACGATATGCATTTTTATATTTTGGTTGTTTTTTTTTTTCTTGCTCACCAAATTAGAATGCGAAATGAGAAATGAAGTAATTAATCATATTTCTAGTTACATTATGTTAAGTTTACCTTAAGTTTCATATCATAATGTGTGTTATATATAAAGAGGTTTATTATGAAATCTATAAGTTTACCCTTTTAAGTTTGTTTATTTAATATTGATACCATGCTTAATTTGAATTTAGGAGTGTCAAAATGGGTCATGACACTCGAATACGATTTGTCTAACATACGAAATAAACCGGTTAGAGTTGAGGCTAAATAGGTTCGTGTCATAAATGCGTCCGTGTCATAAATGGGTCACCCATTTATGACATGAATAGAAACATGTTGTATCATGGGTTGACACGCATTAGGCGAGTGAATCATTTATTTTAGGGTAAAGAAATAATTTTAGTGCCAAATAAAAATACTCAACTAAAACTCTATTTAAAATTTATTATTGTCAATTTGTTGTTATTTTAGTTATGAATCTTGAAAAATCTATACATTTTATGTGTAAAAATTTATTTTTAAATATGATTTGAATTAAATAGGTTAAAACAATAAGCAGATTAAGTGAGTTGTATATGGGTCAACACGACCTACTTAATCTACTTATGATATTATGCGGGTTACACGTATCGTGTTCATGTTACTTGCCCAGTTTTCGTGTCATATTCGTGTTGAAAAATTTGACGTGATTATTAAAGGGTCGTGTTTATATTGACCTTAATCATATCTCATGTTAGGCGAATCCGTGTCGAATTCGACACGCAAACCGTTTTGACACCCCTACTTGAACTTGTAAATGTAATCCTAATTTTAGTAGTCATCATGATCGATTCTTTTGCTTAGAGACAATTATTTTCTATTCTATCCTTGTATACATGTATAATGAACTTTGGATTTATTGATTTTGTTGGCTCTTGCATGCTTTTATATTTTGGTACATACAAAAAAATGATGAAAGATATGAAGGTAAATGAGCTGAACTGAGCTAACTTTTAATTAAAAGGATAACTAATATTGTTGTATAATTAGCTGATTAATCATTTATTATTTATATCTTAAAATTTAATTATACTTATCCAATAGTTACTATACAAATACTTACGTGACTGAACCTATGGTCAGATAACTATTTCTCCTCAAGAAATCCCTTTATAATATCAGAGCCCTAGGAAAATACAACTTCAATTTCCTTTCTCATCATCATGACTACCACGACGCCTTCCTTCTCTTCTTCCTCTTTACTTATTTTGATTCTTCATCTTCAATGACACCATCTTTTTCATTTTCTTCATCTTCTTCACAGTCAGTTTTCTCAGTTAGGCATATTAAAAATCATATTTTAGAAACTCTTGATTTTATCAATTTTCTAGTATAACCCTCTTTCTCGATATTCTTCATTGTTATCAAGTCACTAAACATGTAAATGGTTTAGAATCTCCTCCTCCTCCAACTCTTATCAATTCTAATGGTATCTCTAGTCCAAATCTTGCATATACAACTTGAAAACAAATTGATTCCATTGTTTTATCTTAAATCTATGCCACAATTTCTATTGAGATTCTGAAACATATAATTCAACCTGACACTGCTCTTTCTACTAAAGAAACATAGGATGAAATTGAGAAGGTTTTTCACGATCATGTTAATGCTAAATACATGCAATTAGAAATGAGTTATAATTAAGAAACTAAAGTGATTTATCAAACATGAATGTGATTTATCAACTAGGTGTTTCAAAGCATCAATATGTAACAATTTATCAATAGAAGTATGACCTAATGTAGCATGCCAAATAGAAAAAGAAGGATTAGAAACTATAGTGAATGAAAAACGGTTCACTTTATTAAGATGCCAAGTAGAGAACATAGTATTTACAAATGCAGTAGAACTAAGTTCATTGAGAAAAGAACTAATGTAAGATAGAGAAAAACTATTGTGACCAAGTTTGTAAGGACCACCATCCATCTTGCCCACTGCCACCACGATAAGAGTCAGCTGGTCCTGAAAAAGGCAATAGGAAGGATAAATAATTATGAGCAAATGGTTATTAGATAAGATCTTGCTAACAGAAAGTAAGTTGAACTTGAAAGTAGGAATGTACAAAACATTCAGCAAAGTAAAAAAAGGGTTTACAACAACTAAACTTGATTAATGTACATGACAAAGAGAATGATTGGGCAAATAAATTAAAATACATTTGGCAAGATTAGTAAGAGAATGACACAGGGAAAGTTTAGGAGATTAGTGATCAGTAGCTCCTGAATCTATAATCCAATCATCATCTTAAAAATTAGACAATAACAAACTGTGTAGCTAAAACAGAATCAGAATTGAGTGATAGACCATCTTCAAGAGCAACATATTTGCCTTTTATTAGTTTTATGACCTTTTGATGAAAAGAATAAGCCAATGAAGTCGCCAAAGTTGAGCTCCAGTCACCATCACAAAGAGAAATATCCAAAGGAGTGGTAGTATTAACATGAGTTGCCACTCTAGGAGAATACTGAGATTGCTTGTGATTACACTTGAAACTAGTCTTTGGCTTATGATTCTTAGAATGATCAAAAAATATAATCAACTTATAATAATGTTCATTAGTGTGCTTATCTAGGTTGCAATAATCACAATGTCTATATGGTTTAGAAAAAGATTTTCCTTTCATAAAATCTGGATAGTAAGTACATGCGGTCTTAGCAATTAGAGCAACACTATCAATAGTCTCATTTATGTTTGAAGTCACCAACCTTTGAGATTCAGTGTGCAAAACCATGGAGTAAGCCTTACTCACTCCAGGTAAAGGATCTAACATCAGAATCTGGTTTCTGACTTGATCATAACTATCATTAAGCCCTATCAAAAACTGCATCAACATATCTATATTGGACAAAGGAACAAAATAAGATGTTGCCCCACAAGTGCAAGTAGGCACAAGATCTATGCTACTCAACTCATCCCAGAAAGTCTTCAATTTTGTGCAGTAAGTTGAAATTGAAGCATTAGCCTAAGAGACAAACGTAATATTTCTCTGGATTTGGTAAATCATCAGTCCATTACTCTCCCTAATTGCTCAGTAAGCTCAGTCCACTCTTCTTTCGAATTCATGGTATAGAGAAAAGATTCAACCATCTCCTTAGAAATCGAGTTAAGAATCTAAGAGTGACCACGAAATCACATTCCACCACACATTCAATTGAACCTTCAATTCGAATTTCTACTTTCTCATCGATTAACACTAACTTACATTTCGCTCCCAACACAATACGTATTGCCCTACTCCAAGTCCTATAGTTACTACCAATCAAAGGAGAGGAGATGAGAATCATACTATGATTATCTAAACCTTAGGCTTAACGGATCTCTATAGCCACGGTGAGTTGAGTTATGGTTTTTTCCACCATAATTGTTCTATGTAGTCAAGCTTGTATCCCCAATTTCCACCATGTTTAATATCAAACAGAGAAGAAATCATAGAGAAGCAAAGACAAATGATTTTATCTGCATATGGCCTTTTTTTCCTAAGTTCAGAAGAAGAATGCATAAATTAAGCTTCATGCTCTAGTACCATGAACAAAGTAGGAGAAAATGAAAGTTTGGAAAAAAAGATAATTCTTTATTATGATCTAATAATAGAAGATTACAAAGTGCAATATGCAAATACAGCTATAAAGGTTAAAGTAACTATTATTACAAAAGTGCCACTAACTAATTAATTAAATTATAAATATGTTTTATTCTAATATAGTCTTTAATGTATAGATAGATAGATTGATGTAGAAGTAATTTTTTTTTAATGCCAACAATTCAAGTGTGACGTTTTGACTATGGCTAAGTATTTGGCTTAATGTATAAGCTCAACACTATATTTTCAGTGATTATCCTTGTGGCTCCTCAAACTTTATTAGAGACCCATCATTGACCATACAATCTTATATTTCAATAATAATTATTCCCCTTGGTAAAATAAAATGTAAAAGTGCTGAGTAATAATTGAATCCTTGCAAAGTTATTAAGTTTGTTGTTAACTTGCATTTCATGAAAAATATTTTAGGTATTACAAACGAATTATCCTAAGCATTACAAAGAAGAGATCAAAACATTATCAGTGCAATTTCTTTGATTAGAGTTTCTAATCAAAGATTGCAAGAGGATGGGTGGCAATACTTAATTGATGAAGCTTCTTTGTTTTATGAGAAATGTAGTATTACCATTCCCAGTATAGATGATAATTTTGTGGTTAGAGGAAGATCAAGACGTAATGCACAACAAATTAAAAATTTGCATCATTATCAAGTGGAATTATTCTATATTGTAATTGATATGCAACTTCAAGAGTTTAACAATTTCTTTACAAGGTCAATATAGAGTTGCTTCTTTGTCTAGCATGCTTCAATCCAAGTTACTCTTTCCATGCTTTTAATAAGCAAAAATTAATTTGACTTACTAAATTTTACCCTTCTGATTTTTCTAAAATGGAGTTTATTGTTACTTTTGGCAATCAACTTTACAATTATATTATTGATATGAGATCAGATGATCAATTTTCAAATCTAAGAGGGATTAGTGATCTTGCCAAAAAATTGGTTGAATCAAAAAAAGATGTTGTGTATCCTTTGGTATTTTTACTTGTAAAATTAGCTTTGATTTTGTCTATTGCTATTGCTTCAGTTGAAAAAGTATTTTCAGCAATGAATATAGTGAAAAATCGATTACGTAATCGAATGGAAGATTATTTGATGAATTGATTGCTTAATCACATATGTTGAGAAAGATATCTTCAATAGTATTGACAATGAGAAAATTTTACAACAATATCAAAATATGAAAACTGGCAGAAAACAACTGTGATAGATTGTTCATAAGAAGAATTGGACAATAATATTTTTATTTTGATTCATGTTTTAAAATTCTTCTAGTAAGAATGAATAATACAATGGATGTAATCTTTTTTGCTTTAATTTATATTTTGCTAGTTTTTTATGGAAAATATAAATATTATAAAACTATTATATGACTTTTCAATAATACAAGAAAATTTTGAACTATCTGATAAATATCATGGTCTATTTATTGGTTGTTGTTTTTATGTTTTCATATTTGTATTTTTTTTTATGTATTATTGAATTATATATTATATAATTTGTTTTCTTATAGACTTGCACAGTTGCACTATTATTTACTCGATGTGTATGCAAAAGTCTAAAAATATTAATATTATGGTTTGAGGCTTTAAAATATTAATATTTGTATTAAAATGACTAACTTATAAATTAATTTTCTATTATTTTTACTTTTCTATAGTTTCAACTTTCATAATTGCATTTAGTTTTAACATATTCTTGATTTGTATATATTCTTTTTCAAGGATTGATTTTGTCCTCGTCCTCGGCTCGAGATAAAGGAGACGATATTAGTGGATAAATAGATATATGTTGTGATGGATAATTGAATATCGTTTACTATACATAGAAGAAAAATGCTTCAGAACTATAAACTTCTTTGTTTTTTGTTTACTTTACATCTAAAACATGTAGTGAGTACATAATGAACTCTCACCTTCCTAAGCAGCAAAACCTAATGCTATATATACCGTGTAAAGCTCAAGGTCGTCATTGCCAAGAAACAACGAATGCTTTGTCTTCATTTTTGTCACCAAAAATTACTAGGAGTCTGTATTTTACTCAACTCTCCCTTGCTGTTAACAATAGATCTCGAGTATCTCATAGATCTGTGTATCTTCATTTTAATGGAAGGGACCTTTCTGGCTACGGACTGCCATATCATTTGAACTGCATCACCTTCCTTTGATGGATACTGAAAATCAAAGAAATGTTCCACTTCTTTCAGTTTCCGCCACATTCGGGTCCATTCATCCTTTCCAATACTCCTTATCAAATTTATGAGGAACTTTTCTTTGATAGCATCTGATGTTCGAACAAATACACAGAACTCAGAATAGTCAAGAACATCCTCAAAAGGGAGCTCAATGTCGTCACTTACGATCACCGGAACACAATGGCTGGCAATGGCATCGAAGAGACGGTTTGATGAGGGGGTATCACCTGCAATATTCAGGCAAAATTTGGAGTGGTGCATTCCCTCAGAAGCTCTGCTGATTCCATTTTTTTGAATACTCCCAAATTTAAAATGCACATCTTTTTCATCTTTTAGAAGGTAAAACAATTCTTGCCGAGCGAAGCCACCCTAACAATGAGAAACCCAAAAGATGAAGAGCACGTATAAACAGAAACAATTAACAGAACATATATTAAAGAAGAAGAGCACGTACATCTTTCCTGTATATGGCTCCTTGAAAGTATAGCAAAATTGGGCGATTGTGGAAGTTGGACAAGTCATTAGCATAGCTTTTGATTACATGTTTGTAAGGTGCAATAATGTCTTTATCAACATTGGCTATATGAGGAGGGTACCTCCCAAAATCTGCAAGTATGAACATTGCAGGCCATAGCTTCATCCTCGCATCTAACATGCTATTTGGATGGTGAGCCAAGATGATATGGTCTCGCCCACCCGATTTCTTCCATTCCCTTTGAGATGTCACAAACTGCACTAGCTTCTCTTGCAACAATTTGTTCGTGCTCTTCTTTTTATGTGGATCTACCTTTGAATATCGGTTATAACTTAACGAAGAAAAGAATGGTACAAATATAACGTCAGCTTCACTAGAATTTCTCACTCTAACAGCACTACCAGCTCTAGGAATGCTAGGAATTTCCGAAGCAAGAAGATCCAATGTAAGCCAATATTCTACACTATGTTGTATGTTCAACCCACCTGGGTACGTAGGTATTTTTTTTCTAAGATCAGGCCAAACTCTGAGCCCCTTTGCTTTCCAATCTAAGAGTTCGAAATGAAACTCCGGTGGCAAATCATACATGAAAACCTTAAGGGGTTCTTTGCTATTCTCATTAACGACATTATATTCCGTACTTTTCATATAAACTTTCTCTACAAGTGTTTCTCCTCCTCCTCCGTTAACATTCACAAGGATTGATCGATTTCCAAATGAGGGTTCAACACTATTCTGTTCTCTGGATAAGGAATTACCATTGTCAACTAGAGAATTTAATGGATTCGCTAACAAACTATGATCAATGAAGTTAGGTTGGCCCGTTGAACGCAACACAAAGAACCAAGATAATATGAACAGGGACAATATGGAAGAGAATAAACAGAATAAAGATTTCCTAGAAACAACCCCACCTGAGGAGGCCTGCTTCTCAACCATTGCTGTACTAACTTGTCAAAACTATAAATCAGAGATATCTGCTAATAAAAATTCATATCTATACAAAAACAAATCCTATGAGTATCAATCTTCTTGGTATTGGTTAAAATTTCTCATATAAACACCAATGAATAAAATTTACCTCAAATTCGTAATTGTAATCCACGGACTGTGTCACATTGTCTAAGAACGAGGAAAATAAACTTAGAACAAACTGAACCCAACAATAACGTAAAGAACCCACAAGAGAAAAGTGGCTGGATGCCCAGAAAAGAAATATGATAGCAAAAATAGAGGAAATTTCTTTTTCTTTGTTCAGCCAAAAGAAAAATCATATCGTAAATGGAAATAATAAAATAGAGAGCCAAATTGGCATTGTTGAAAGACAATCTTTCTCTCTCTCGTTTCAGTTTCTTGAGTAAAAAAAACTAATGGAGTTACCATAGAAATAGGGTCCATCTATGGAAGCGGACTCTTGAGTTTCACGTTTGTTTCTATATATTCCAGTATTTTTTTGCCCTGGATATTTATGGTTTGTTGGATATTAATAGCGGTGGTAATATATAAATAACGTAAGATTCACCAACAACACAAAAGATGGATAGTTTTTTCAAACAAATTCCTGTTAGGATATTTTAAATTGGACTTGTGGCGTTCTAGTCTTAGCTAATTTCTTTTTAAAATTATAAATTTTGAATTTATTATCATTTAAAGTTTTTTTTTTAAAATATATATATATAAAACATTTGTAGGATTGAGAGAATATTTTATTTTTTTATTCAAATCTTGAAATAAATAACTAATTAGAACATGGACCTTTCATGTTTCTAGTTTAGCAAAAAAAATTATGCATTAAGAAAAAATTATAATTTAATCACATTAGTTATAATTTCATAACATAAAAATTAAATTAAGCTTATTTTTATAAGATGGAGAGAATTTATATCTAATCTAATATAAATAAGTTAATAGCCTATCATGAAACATTTTTTAAAATACTACTTATAATTTAAATGATATATAATTCTTTTGAGTTAATATTATCTCAACCAAGCTATTAGGAATAACTAGGAATGCTCGTATTTGGGTAAGGTTTACTTCAACTTCTTGCAATAGTGATCCAAGATGTATTGAAATAATCCAATATGAAGTCCTAGTGTTTTGTGTATTTGTAGACAAATTGACTATTCCCATTTCCAATGATAATAAATATTTCCTACAATTAATTTTTTAATTCTTTTTATACTCGATAGGAGGCCCAATGGGTCGAAATAAAATTACAGACTGGGTAGCTCGAGAAGATCAGTTAGACCTAATAATTTTTTAATTCTTTAGTGTATCTTAATTTAATACGTCTTATTATCTGTAATTTTTCATTAAATTCTTTATTGAAAAAGTTACGTCCAATGTTTCTACAAATGGTTTTAATAATTCCTTTGTCTAAAATTATAATACCATAAAATTTTTATTTCTAAACATTCCCATTTAAATTTAAATTGTAAATTATTAGCCAATAATATTACGCCACGTAATATTATGGGGATCGAAAATCATTTTTGGTTCACCCGAAAATTTATTGAATAACTGTTAATCGAATAAAATCGGACCAATATTTTTTTAATTGGACCGAATTAATTTAAATTAGACCCGAATCGGATATTTTTGAAAAACACTGTGCGTCACTATTCTTTTCTCCCCGGCAACTTACCTTGGATGGTTTGTTTTTATTTAATAATTAAAAATTTTATAATATTTTATTATTATTTTATTTATTATTATTTTATTATTATTTTTTATTTATTTTATTTTTTTTCTTTAAATCTGTGTCTTCTTCTTCCTCCCGACACCACCACCAGCCTCTCCCTGCACCAGCCACTGCCACCATTTCCGCCATCCTCTTCCTCCTCCTTCTTCTTTTTCCTTCTCTTCTCTTTCTTTCTTTCTTTCTTTCTCCTTTCTTCTTCCTCTCTGCTGCGTTGTTTCCCTCTGCAGAAACAGTGTCACGCCACCTCCAGCCTTCTCCTTCCCTGTCGCGGTTCAACCACAGCAGCAGTGCTGCTTTCTGCAGCTGTCTCTCCTCCAGCAGCACCTGCAGCGTCACCAGGCAGCCCTCCTCCGCCTCCCCTGTGCCGCG
>CANUEX010013137.1:0-29442 GCA_948099535.1 Jatropha multifida
GCATTTTATAGGCATAAACACATAATATATAGATATTAGATTGAAGCTTAGTACGTTGATGAAGCCCATAAAAAGCCCTATTGAAAGCAGTTTTTCTTCTGATATAATTGGTACCAACAAAGGCATGAAAATCAGCTGCAAATGCACACAGGAATTTTAGAACAAACAAAAGCTAGTGTCTGAAATTACTGGAAAGAAGTAGAGAATAATGCTTTTCAAAAGAAGTAATAACAACAATAATCATAATATATTAATAGAAAAAGGAAAAAAAAATGAAGCTACTGATGGCATTGTACCTGTGATACCATTCCAGACGCTCCAATAAGAAGCAATAGATCAGCATACTGGTTTTTGCTGAAGTGAAAACGGGCCTTCAAATAGTACTGTACAACAATCATACCGAAAGAACGAGATTAGTCTTATACACAGAGAAGGGTGAAGACACTCATGGAAATACCAAAAAAAGTAAAAATAAAACGTCTTGGTAGTACGTCACCCACTGGTTGATTTAAAGAGCGAGTTAAAAATAAAAATATAGGATAGGAAAACACAAACTTAACACATTTATATACCATTAAAGAAGCTACTAATCCTCCCTCAGCAAGACTGTCGAAGAATGAAACAACTGATACCTGCGAAAATGTTCCACTGACAGGACAAGTTTTTACAACATCAATATCTGTGTCAAACTAACCCTAACTAGAGAAAGTTACAGAAAAGACTTACCTTCTCTTCAACAAGCAAATAAGATCTCCAACAGTTAGAATCTTGTTTGATGATGATACTGGAGAAACCCTTGTAGTTAAATTGTCGGTTTCTGCATTATCTTGATGAATATTCTCTTCTGGTCCACTACTCTTCAAGATTGGCTCACTTAAATTTTCATTATCTGATACTCTATCCTTTAGGAAAATTCTCATGTACACAGCAGCAGCCATTGACACAAATGCTGCAACCTTGAAAACAAAAATCATGCCTTCTTTTATGTCTGTTTTTTTTTAAAAAAAATTACAAGGTGTAATAATAATGATAAAAATAAAGGAGAGAAGTAATTATTAATTACCTTAAATGTCAAAGAAGTAGAGACTAAACGAGCAGCTAAGATTCCTACAACAGAAGAAGCTAAAGCTATGCCAGATAGAATTCCAAATGCCGACGCTCTTTGTCTTTCTGAAATGTTGTCTGCCTAAGAAGAAAGAAGAATTCAACACTAAGGCCTCGGTAATTGGTTCAAGTGTGTACATTTCTTCTTAAAATCTTTTTTCTTTGTAAGTACATATAATATTTGTGCTGATTAGTTCAAGTGTGCACATTTCAAAACATTAATTTCATTCCTTTCAAAAAAAAAAAAAACCCATAAATTTCATATTTTGAAAAAAATAATAAAAAGTGTTTTCCTATAAACTATAGGAGTTGGGTGATTAGAAGGCATAATTACCACATAAGCAAGAGCAAGGCAGTAGATGCTGGTTTCAGAGACCATAGCTGTTAAAATTCTGAGCACATAGTAGGAGTAGAAGAAATTGGTTTCGCAGCTGTATGCCAATATGGCTGCAAAAATATTATGCATAAATACAAATGCAATTCTGGGACGAGATAATAATAATAGTAACTATATACATGATTTGTCAATAGATTCAGATTCAAAATAATAGATTCAAGTTCGAAACAAATTTTTAATTTTAATAAAAAAGAAAGACAAAATGGTTAATTTTTCTAAAGAGTTAAAATTATTGACCAAAAAGTATAAAACATTAATGAAAGGATAAAATACAGTAAGCGTTTGCAAAATATAAAGAAAAATTAGTGTGTTCTTAAAAAAATATAGAGATTGATTAGTATATTTTGTAAAATTTAAGGATACATTAGTAATTTTTTAAAAAAATAATAAAGGGAAAGGAGTGGAGGAACTAAGTACAACAAGCAAAGTAGCAAAGTAAGTAAATGGCTAACATTGTGAAGGCAATTGAAAAGGAAAAGTTCTGAAAAGAAAAAAAAAATTGAAAGGGAAAAGACGATAAAAGAAAGGGAATCTTTTACATCAATTTTTTTTAGGAAAAAGAAAAGGGTGCATGGATTCCTTAGATTTAATTGTAGACACTTAATTTTTATTTAAATTAATTTAATTATTAACACAGAAATCTGTTTATGTAAAATTTGTTTTTAAAAATTAAGAAATAAAAATACAAAAATACCAATTATATTTATGATAAATAGGTGGATATCATCTTTAATGTGAAATCTCCTACGACGATGGTTATTCTCTAATTCTTCTTTTTGTTGTTGCGAACACGATTTAAGGTCGAAATGAATTAATCTTGAATACGATTCAACGGCTATAATACTTGATGTTGAGTTGGTATAGAACAAACTTTGAACGATTCTATAGTCGAAGAGACTTAATCTTGATTCGAAGTTGGAAGAACTTTGGACAATTCAAGAGTCAAAGAGACTTGATCTTGATTTGAAGTTGAAAGAACTTTGTGATTCTTTGGAATTGAGAGAGAGTTTTTTTTTTTTTTTTGTAGTTTAGAGTTCTCTCTCTATATTGGTATATATCTCCCCATATGTGAAGAGAGATCTCTTATTTATAGAGATTTGAGAGAGTCGCCTTGCCATGTATGCAATTTGATTGGTCCAATTGGTAAATTTTTATTGGACCTTACGATATGATTTATTTATATAGTAAATAATATTTATCCAATAATTCAATAATTCTTTAAATATTTTGATTAGTTATTAAAAAAATTATTTAATTTAATTAATTATTAGTGTCAACAGGTGCTCCTTCAAGATTTGTTCAAAAATTTATTTGAACGGATCTCGAAAATATGAAGAAGATTTGCTTCTTTTTTTTGAAGTTGAAATTCTATGTTCTATGTTGGCATGACGGGGACTTCTTGCGACATATATGGCTCTTTTGATTTGAAACTAACCATATTGCTTAGAATTTGCAGCAATCATGATTTTTTTTTTTCTTTTGGGCAAATAGTGAAACTCTATTTAATTTTTTAAATTAGAATTTCTCTTTTTTTTGTCTTTGAAAAAATTAAATCCTTGATGGTTTTAAAGTTAAGAATTTAAATCATTCTTTGAATTTAGAGTTGAAATTTAAATCTTTACAAGATTTGAAGTTGAAAATTCAAATTTTTGTTGGATTTGGAGTTGAAAATTCAAATCATTGTTGAATTTGGTGTTGAAGATGTAAATCCTTATTGAATTTGGAGTTGAAAATTTAAATTCTTATTTGTTTTGAACTTGAAAATTTAAACTCTTGTTAGATTTAGAGTTGAAAATTTAAACCCTTGTTGGATTTGAGTTTAAAAATTTAAATCCTTGTTGAATTTGAAGTTGTAAATTTAAATTCTTATTGGATTTGAACTTGAAAATTTAAATCTTATTGGATTTGGAGTTGAAAACTTGAATCTTTGTTGGATTTGGAGTTTGAAAATTTAAATCTTTGTTGGATTTTAGAGTTCCATAAAAGGGACCATTACTTAAAAATTTTTCTTCACATTAAAAACTTCAAGCAAATAGCAAAGATTGCCTATTGAAAATACTTGTTGGAACTTCCATTGTTCGCTTCGAAAGCTTTAATAATCTTCAACTCTCCCTTTGATTAGCAAGGTACGTCATCTTTTAATTAATTTCTTCATTCAAAGAAATGGGTGTGAGGATATAGTTGCATGGCCAACAAAAAATTCAACCATAGTTTAATTTTTCTTTTTCTTTTTTTTGAAAATTCTTAATTGATGGCCATGGGTAATAATCTCACATGCTTGATTGGAATCTGTATGCTCGATTAATTGATGACCAACAACTAGCGAATTTAATTTAACCTGAATTTGGTTGATCATATGAATTCAACTTGGCTTGATCTTTCCTAAATTCATATGAATTATTTTTTTTTTACATGGGCCTGCCATAATTGATTTTTTTTAGTCAACTGCTCTCAAGACTTCATTAAGATGGTTTACATTATTGATATTTCGGCTTTCCACAAAATTCTATATATTAAAATTTTGAGCGACGATAAAAATGATTCAAATCCTGGAATGATTTTTACTTTGCAAAGATCTACTGATGACTATTTTGGAGCTAAAATACCAAGCAAAGTAGACCCTCCTCATCTTATGGATTGGACCATCGAACGTCCATGTGAATTCTAACTTTCACATGAAATAGTTAAGTGTGCCCAATGATGTTTGTTACAATCTTCACTTCACTTGCTTCAAACTCCATTAAATAATCTTTTGCTCTTGAGATGTATTCACAATAATGAAGATTCTTGACATCCTTCTTTCAAATTTGTTGGTGAATTTTCCTTTGTCGAATACTATTGGGAGTGGCTTGAAGATGTGTTGGCAAACAATAAGCCACTCTTTTTGAAAGCCAAAGTGTATCATGCTTTATTCACATCACTGTTCACTTATGATCATTTCCCCAACATCATTCATCGTTTCTATGAGCATTGGAGTGCTTCAATAAATACATTTTTTCTCCCAACTAGAGAAGAGTCGATTTCTCTTTGGAATTTGAAGTTTCTAAGAGGACTTCCAATCTATGGCTCATTTATGACAAGATGATCCTTTTAGCTACAGATCTTATTAGAGTCGAGGGAGGTGGAACTCCTTTCTTATCATGAAGCTGCAAATACTTATTCTATGCGTACTACAAAAATGTCAAACAGGTTGACAATAGCTTCGAGTTGAATGTTCGTAACTGGTTAACTTTTGATTTTGCGATCTTACTAGATATCCTAAGCCTCTTGAAAAAGACTACACCAAAACAACTGCTCCTTTTAAGAAGAATTTTAATCTTTGAAGTGTTATTGGAGATAAATTACCATGAGATGCAAACTAGCAAAAACCTTTTGAAATTCTAAACATAGAAGATGATCAACGAGAAGAAGTTTCCTTGGCTACTTTGATTTCTTATTAGTTATACAAGTTTATACTTCCACATGATCTAGTGAATATCATTAATCCAAGCACCTTCAATATTGCAAGTATGATCGCATCTGCTGAAATCTTTTCTTTGGCTATTCCTATTTTAGCAAGCATTTATAAAGGCCTTCGAGCAATTTCTACAGCTACAACTTTAAAGAGGTGCGAAGTTTCATCACTTTTCCATTATGTTTATGTCTGGTTAGCCAATTGTTTTGACACACACTTTAAGACCATAAAAAACTATATGAACTTGTTCAGTAAGAGAAGGAATGTGTCATGTAGGAGTTCGACCAATCTTAACTCTTATCCCCTTCCGTGCCATTACTGAAACTTCACTAATGCCCCAAAATTTCAGATATTAAAATAGTATTATTTGATCGGGTCATGAATAGTATCACACGAGAGAGAGATAATATTTTATTTGGATCCGATAATGATATTAATCATAATTAATATTTGTGAAGTTAATTAGATTTTATGTGATTAGTCTTAATTAATTAAAATTAAGATATAAATTTTTCATGATAAAGTAAATAATAAATTATTGGAGAATAGTAGTTTACCAATCTATGAGTATTACCACCAGTCCAGAACTTTGTAATATTTTGATCCGAAAAAATTTCTATTGATATTTTATATTTTATTTAATGTATTTGGAGTATGTTTATATGATTTCAGAGGGTAGAAAATATTTTATGAATATTTTTAGAGAATTTAAGTGATTAGTGAATAGTATTTTCTAGTGAATTAATATTAAGAAAAATTGAAGAATTATTTTTATGGAGTTAATTTAATAAATTAGTGGAGTTAAATAATAATTGGAGGAAAATTATTTGGTGAATATTTAGAGCCTTTGGATTAGGATACCTTGACTTAATCCAACCATACACTTGTCAACATGTGGTGAGTTAGCAACACTTGGTTTTGTTGACTTGGTCAACAAAACTTATCCAAACACCACTTCATCTTCTTCCTCTCCTCCATTCCAACGCCACTCTCTCTCCCTTCCTCTCCTCCATTTTCTTTCAATTTCTCTACTTACAAACTACACCAAAATAGATCAATAAAATCAAATTTTAGTAATTAAACTTAAAGAATTAAGTAGAAGAAGTAGAATTTAGAGTCCTTAAGCAAAGAATTTAGAGTTTGCTACTCAAGTAAGTAAGTTTTGATATTTGTTTTTAAGAATTTAATTTAGTAATTCATAGCTTAGATATGTTAGATTATGCACTAAATCTTGCTCCACCTCCTTTAATTATTTCCATGATTTAGATATGTAAATTTTGATATTTGAACAGGTGGGTAAATCCTCCTCCAAAGTGAAAGGGAAGGAGAAGAAATTAAATTGAATAAGCTTAACCAAACTTAATTTGAAGGTTAGTGCAAGTATTACTTTTATTCCTTTCCATTTCTTTAAGTTTTTCTATTTTTAGGTTTTAATGTGATTTTTGGAAATTTTGTATGCTTTGGTGAAATTGATGGGTTTTGATTGTTTTAATGTGCTTTTGAATAAATTCTAAGCATGCTTTTATATTTAAATGAAAAGGAAAATATCTCCTTCCTTTTATTTCAAGAGTGGCCGAACCAGGTTAGGTTAAGGGCCTTGTATTTTTCTTTCATTTCTTACTTGATTTTGATTTTAAAGTATTATATAAAAAGTAAATTTAAGGTGGTTTGAATCTTTTCTTATACTTTTAATGATTATGGATTTTACAAGACTTAAAAAAAGTATGATTTGAGTAGAAATGAGTTTTATGTTAAAGGATTTTGGGTTAAGGTTTTTAATGTCTTTTATAAGTATTTACAACTTGCTTTTAGGTTTATTTGAAAGAGGGAAACTCCCCCTTCTTTGTATTCATATAGAGGCCTTACCACCCTAGGTTGGTAAGGGTTGATTTTCATTTCCTTTAAAATTTGGTTTAAGTACTTTTTTGCTATATTAAGTATATGTTTTGAAAATGTATGCTTAGAATTTACTAAGTATGAAAAATGATAAATGTTACAAGTCGTAAGTTTTAAAAAAGTTAAGAAAAATAATTTTAAGTTAAGTATGTGTTTGAAAAATATAAGTTTTGATGTTTGATAAGTATGTTTTGAATAGTATTTGATACATTTGGTTTTAAGCTTATTATGAACTTTTCACAACTTAGAGTATACTTTAAAAAAAAATGAAGGGGTTTAAGGACATTTGACTATAAGTAACACTTTTAAGGTTTACTTAAGTATTTTGAATTGTATTTTAAGTATATTTTGAAAAAGAAAAACTTTTTGAATTTCATAAGTATGACTTTGGTATTTTAATGAAGTTGTAAGTTAAGGGAATTTGAAGTAAAAACATATAAGTTATGAAAAGTTTTATTAAGAAATAAGTTATAAGAAATGGGATGATTTATGAAGAAATAATATGATTTGGGCTCAAGTATGCATGGTTAAAATATGATAAGATGATGTTTATTCCAGTACATGAGCATACTTGGGTTTAATGCTTCTCTGTTATATTACATGCTATGATAATATACTAGGCTCTGGATGCCTTCTGAATAAGCGAACGAGCTTATTATCTTTGTGGCGTTTTCAAAGGCCAATTCTTTGGTGACACATTCATAGGCCACATCTCTGTCTCTAATATCTCTGAAATCGAATCTGATTATATTTCTCTCAGTATATGTATGAACCCTCAACTAAAAATAAATTCTATTTTATTAATAAGGAAAATCAAATATTTGTATTTATTGAATTTTTCTTCATATTTGACATACTATACGGTTTATATATGTCTCATGATGGTTTTACACTTAAGATGATTTCTATTACACAAACAATTTTACAAATTTATTTCCAAGGACATTCTTATTTATGATTTTTGAAATATTTTAATTTAATTTATATGTCTTCGGTATTTGCATATATTAATTAAAAATTTTAAATTATATTTTAAGTTTGTTGCTTAAGCAACCTTTATTATTAAGTTATTTAGCACCATTGAGTGATATATTCAGCGCGTCGATTTTTATCACGCGCAAGTTAGGGGCAGTGGGTGCTACTCGAGGACCGGAGGCTTAGCATCAGAGGAGAGATTTTATTTTAGGTAGGACATGTGTAGGATGTATTTACGGCATGTATAAAATTATTTAAGAGATTGTATACATAATAAGTTTGTAAATTATTTAAGTGTGTGATTAATTAAGAAATACTATTTTATAAATTTAAGTATGTAATTATTAGAAATTAATTCATTTTATGGATGACATCATGAATATTTAGAAGTACTGTGTATCTTATTGTGTTGTTGGAGTATTAGAGTTTGGAGGATTATATTTGAAGTGTTTTATTTTCATTTGTTTGGCAAGTTTCATTTTTAAGGGAAACTCTTGCGAATTTTCTGTAGGAATTTCCTTAAGCTTTTACTTTTAAAAATTAATTACTTGCATCCTTATGAAAACTTAGTCACTTCTAATACATGATATAAGAATATTAGGTAAGATAAGACAGTGCTCTGGCACCGAATGTGGCGTTCATCATCGGGTCCTCTAGAATTGAGCGGCAGGTGTTACATTTATAGTGACAGTTGATCATAAAATCGTTACCACAAAATACAGACATTTCCGAAGTAGCATGACAACTTGCTTTCTTTGTTTGATGAGCATCTTGTTGTTTTTTCTTATAATGTCCAATGCTAGATTCTTTCAATGGAGGATTCCCATCAAGATCCTTCAAAGTAATTAAAGGGAGATTATGAGTAGTTGGCCCAAGTATAGAAACTCATGCTAACTAAAGGTAATGCACAAGGTTCATCATCGCAAATCATGTCGTTGAAGGCTAATTGCAATAAGAAATTTGCAAAATAAAATTCAAAAGCGTGAAGTAAAAAGAAAAAGGAAGAAAAAAAAACTTACCAGGTCATCAAGTTCATGAAATTGTTATGCTGATAAGGTCTGATTATTTTGCTTTACCTTCTTTCAATAATGATCATAATCATTCTTCTTCTCATTTAAGGGAGAAAAATTAAGCATGACTCTTTTATATCGTTTTTGACTAAAGTGAAAATTCAATGCACCTTTAACCATTTTTGGAGTTGTTGTAACTTGAGTGGAGATGCCTTTATTTGAAGGATTCGATTCACCACTAGCTTCCATAAAGGAATCTTTCTTTATGGAAGTGCTAGTTACC
Organism: Jatropha multifida; assembly: GCA_948099535.1. Taxonomy (NCBI): domain Eukaryota; kingdom Viridiplantae; phylum Streptophyta; class Magnoliopsida; order Malpighiales; family Euphorbiaceae; genus Jatropha; species Jatropha multifida. Next base: position 9,120 of record CANUEX010013137.1, read on the forward strand.
TTTTCTTTTGAGGGATTGGCAGCTACTTGTAATTTTATCTTCAATATAATTGGCACTCGTCTCTTATCTTTCTCAACACAAGGTTCTTAGGAAGGCTTTAAAGGAACACATCCCACCCTTTTCAATATTTGAATTCTTCAAGTGCGAAGGATTTGAAGATTTCAATAATTTTAGCTCTACTCTTAAATTTGTCATCTCATCTTGAGGAAAAGTCTTAGAACATTTCACTTTTTATCAATCCTTATATGCTTCAATATAGGAAAAATGATCATCAAGTTTCACTAAAAGAATAATTAGTTTAGCACCACTAGCTAGATGAACATAAGATTCCCAAAGCTATATGACTTTCTCTAAAGATGCTCTTGAAAAGAACATGTTCATGTTTCCGGGAAGATCTTGGCAATAACTCAATTGTCTACTGAATCTTTGAGGGCTGTATGACTCAATGATGTATTGGTTCTTATAGCGCAAACTCAAGAACCTTGAACGAAAATTGATGAACAGTTCCACTTGATGTGAAGACAACTTATCATCATCCTCCAAAAGAAAGTCTCTCTTCATAATACGAGATGGACCCAAATAAGTTTTCCCTTTCCATAAAAAGTTTAGTGACTTTAATTTAATTTATTATAGTACTTGGTCATTCGTTGTCCACTATAAAAAGTCATCTTAGCATTTCCAACAACATCATGTCTAAAGTGTGTGTCAAAACAATTAGCTAATCAAGCATAAACAAAATGGAAAGCTAATGAAACTTCACCCCTCTTCAAAGTTGTAGTAGTAGAAATTGCTCAGAGGCTTTTATAAATGCTTGCTAAAATAGAAATAGCCAAAGAAAAGATTTTGCCACATGCAATCATACTTGCAACTTTGAAGGTGCTTGGACGAATGAGATTCACCGGATTATGTGGAAGTACAAACTTGCATAACTAATAAGAAATCAAAGAAACCAAGTAAACTTTTTCGTAGATCATCTTCTATGTTTAGAATTTCAAAAGGGTTTTTTCAGTTTGTCTCTCGCGGTAATTTGTCGCCAATAACACCTGAAGGATTAAAGTTCTTCTTAGGAGGAGAAGTTCTTTTAGTGTAGCTTTTTTAGGAGGCTCAAGATATCTAACAGGACTGCGAAATCAAACGTTAACTTAGTTACGAATATTCAACTCGAAACTGTTGTCAACCAATTTGGCATTTTTAGTGTAGGCATAGAACAAGTATTTACAGCTTTGTGGTAAGAAAGGAGTTCCACCTCCGTCGACTCCAGTAAGATCTACAGCTAAAGGAATCATCTCATCATAAAATGAGCCATGGATTGGAAGTCCTCCTAGGAACTTCAAATCCCAAAGAAAAATCGACTCTTTTCTAGTTGGGGGAAAAAAAGTATTGTTGAAGCACTCTAATGCTCACAAAACCGATGAATGATATTGGGGAAATGATCATAAGTGAACAATGATACGAATAAAGCATGATACACTTTAACTTTCAAAAGAAGTGGCTTATTGCTTGCCAATACATCTTCAAGCCACTCTCAATAGCATTAGACAAAGAAAAATTCACCAGCAAATTTGAAATAAGGATGCCAAGAAACTTCAGTGTTGTGGATGCAATGTCTCAAGAGCGAAAGATTATTTAATGGAGTTTGAAGCAAGTGAAGAAAAACAGCATTAGACTCGCTTAACCACTTCATGGGAAAGTTAGAATTCACATATACATTTGATGGTCCAATCCATAAGATGAGGAGGGTCTACTTTGCTTGGTGCTTTAGCTCCAAAATGTTCATCAATAGATATTTGAAAAGTGAAAATCATTTCAGGATTTAAATCCTCTTCTTCGTTGTTCAAAATTTTCATACATGGAATTTTGTAGGAAGCCGAAAGATCAATTATGCAAACCATCTTGATGAAGTCTTAAGAGCAGTCGACTAAAAAAAAGATCAATTATGGCAGGCCCATATAAAAAAAAATAATTCATATAAATTTAGGAAAGATCAAACCAAGTCGAATTCATGTGATCAACCAAATTCAAGCCAAATTAAATTCGCTAGTTATTGGTCATCAATTAAATCGAGCGTGCGAATTCAAATCAAACATATGATATTACTGCCCATGGCCATCAATTAAGAATTTTCAAAAAAAAAAAATTCAACTATGGTTGAATTTTATTGGCCATGCAACTATATCTCGCACCCATCACCAACTCAAAGAAGAAGAACAAAGAAATTAATTAATAGAAGATGTACCTTGCTAATCAAAGGAAGAGTCGAAGATTATTAAAGCTTTGGAAGTGAACAGTTGAAGTTCTAACAAGAGTTTTCAGTAGGCAAAGATTTAAAAAAAAAAACCTCTATTTTTTTGTATCATTATAATTTTTTAAACTCAGATCAGACCAAGTTTAACCATGAATAATGTTTGGATTCGTTTGATAATTATTATAATTAACAAACGTAATTAATCATGTCCTTTAATAATAAGAAATTTATATTACTTGTTTAAAAAGAAATGGCATACCTAAAGGAAAAATGGAGACAGTCAAGGGAATTGTGAGCATGGTTTTCCTTCCATATTGATCAGACAGATTGCCAACTAATGGTGTTATCACAACCGATCCAATTCCTATCATCTGCATAATATTAAATAAAAAATTATTTCCAAATTCAAAAACAAAATTAAAATTTTTTCCTTCAAAAAAATATTTTAAAATTTAAAACACAAGATGGGAAGCAAGAAAAATTAAAATTCAAGACAAGACCAAAAACCATAAAATTTGATTTTTTTTTTTTTAATGATATTAAAATATGTAGAAAATTTTTATCTTTTTTATATTTTAACCTTGCAACTCTTTGGTTCTTTTTGTTATTTTTGATTTCTATATTTTAATATTTTAATTTTTAATTTTTAAAACGTGAAAAATATTTTATTTTATTTTAAAAAAATTAAATTCAATTAACTAAAAAATAAAAATATTATCTTAGTTTGACCATAATTTTAAAACTGAGTTTAATTGAATCAATGTAGTTATATTGACTGACTTTCAATCAAGGCTACTATTAATACTGATTTATTAAAATTTGTTATTTTTTATTAAAAATAAATATTCTACTAACAGGCTAAAATATTTGAATTTTTTTAAAATAAACAAGCCATTTCTATATTCAGATATGCAATTATCGCAAAGTATTAAATTTGATTTTTTTATATATCATAAATTTTTAAAGATAAGGTTATATTAGAGTTTAGACCTTTTAACATTTTTTCATGTAATAAGTGAAAATATAAATACAAATAATTGGTTATTATTATTTATTTATTTATCTCGAAAATAATTATGAAAATCAAACACCAGTACAATGGACAATCCATTCCATGATTGTGGGATGGGTGAGACCCACTTGTCAATTTCTTGTGAAAAACGTGTCAGATAAAGGTTAGCCAATAAAATCTTTATCTTCCTTCTCAACCTTGCTATTATTGGGCAACACCGGTATGCCCATGCTAGCGCATTATAAGATATAATTTTTCTCTAAATTATTTAAAATATTTTTAAATATAAAATTATTCATAATTTCTTATTATGATAATATTATTTTATCAATAAGGTATAATCTGATTGATTTTCTTATTTCATTTAGAAGTTGAAGGGAACTCGAGATCTCTTTACCAAAAAATTTATCATCAATTTAGTAAATATTATTCAAACGGAAAAGTTGTTTCTACTGTATATAGCCCACGATATTATTCGGAAAAAATATATTCTATTATTTTATTCGGTTTGTCTAGAACTTGTAGTTTTTTTTTCACATTAAAAGCATATTTAAAACAAATATTAGGCATTCTTAACAAAAAAAAATTTTCAGAATGTTTCTTCCAATTATATTTATTTTAAAGTTTTATTTAAAATTTTTTATATATTATTCAAATAAGTTTGATCCTATTAAATTTCCTAATCCTTTGTAATTTCCAATGTAATGAAATATAATCACACAATTATTATTCCATTTAAATTGAAAAAAATGAATTAAATTTGTGCTTTTAAAATTTTTTATTCAATTTTTTTATAATTGATTCAGTTTATATGTATATATATATATATATGAAAAATTTTAACTATACTTAATAGAAATATCTGAAATTTTAATTATACAAAATTTAAATCGAAATCAATCATTTTGATACATTGAACATTTTATTTACTGGGCTCTCAAAGTATTCTGCATGACAGGTTTGAGCCGTCGGTGGGAATTGGATGGTAGCGGCAGGAGGTAGAAGAAGATGAAAGGTCCTTTCGATGTGAAAGATAAGGCTTCGTGAACCATCCGATTCTAATAATACAACTAAATTTTGCAAACCCTTTGTCGATATTATATAGAAAAATTTTAGTAATACAGAGAAAAAGAAGACTGTCTTTTTTATATATATAAAATTAGTAAAAATTCTCAACTAGACTTACAGAGAAAAATAATTTCAAATTATAGGTAATAAATAATAATTACCTCTTAATTTAATTAGCCGAGTGTTCTTGGTTTACAAAAAAATCTTTCTTTCGACATTTTTTTTTTAAAAAATTCGTGATTCTTCTAATGATTACAGTGAAAATTTAACTAATTGATTACTCATAAAAGATGATTAAAGAAAATAACGAAGAAGAAGAAGATGACGAAACTGAAAATATTAAGCAGTAATGGGAGAGGAACTTACGGCTTGCTGGAAACCAGAGAGGTAGATGGCGAGTGAGCAGTGATCTTGACCAGGGCAAAGTGCTAACATGGTGACATCAGTTATTGCCGGAAGCACCATGGAAGAGGATAATTCTGCTAGGAAGACGGTCACAAACAGATGGCTCAGGCATGTAATCTTCCCCTCCATATCTAATTTTCTTTCCGACAAAAAAAAGGTTTGAGCTCTCTTTAGCAAGTTAATAGTTATCATGCATATTTAATATTTTGTTTATGTGTAATGACACTTGTACCCCTTCATTTTAGAGCTGAAGTTTGATGATACCCGTTGCTTTACAGGGGTGTGCAAGGGTCTCCATAAATACCGACCCATTTCTGAAAATCATACGGAATCTTGTCTCAAAAGTAACAGTAGGATATGATTGGTTCTTTGATTTGATTGTAAAGCATGAACATAGTAATATTTTATTTTTTTTTATGAAAAATAACTTCATAAAACTAAAGAAAATCTCTATTGATTTCTGAATCGATCAATTCCGTCACGTCCTATAAACTTGAATTTTTGTTCTATTCCATTCTAAAAAATATGACGGGATGAGACAGAGTTACATATTGATTAGAATGGGACTAGAGCACTAATTTTTATATTCCGTCGTGTCCCATGAACTATTTCTGAAAATTACATAATTTTCGTCCCAACCTGGCCTATGCACACCCTTGTTGCTTTACCTTCATCATTTCCTAGAGCACTGAGAGAGTTTCTTTTTTGAGACATTGTCTATATATATATAGGAAAATAACCCCAAATTATAGTGAAATTTAGATATGAGGATTTCTAATTTTAAAAACTAATTATGGGATTCCCAATTATGGAACCAAACTTCAACGATTAAATACCCAATATATAAAAAAACGAGGAAAAGCTAATTAATTTTGTAAAACCTCAGGGACGAAATAATTATTTTTCCTATAAAATATAACATTTAATCATAAATGTTTATGTATGATAAAACTTCACATTTATTTACTTCGTACATGTAATTCAACTTGTAGACATCGTTATAAAATTTAAATTGATATTATCATATGCATGTAATTGTATAAGAAACCATAATAGCGTCTATATGGTTTGATATTGCTACGTCTAGTAGAGTTTAGTCAAAATATTTGTTACTACACAAATATAAATATGTTTTTCAACCAAATAATATTGGAAATTCATATAGGTTTACGCAACTGCATTTTAAGCTTTTAACGGTATAAATTTATTGTCAACCTATAACAATTTAAAAAAAATTAAAATAATAATAACAATTAGTATAATTATTAATGAAATTAATTTTATAAAAAATAATTACGAAAAATAATTTATATTCATAAGTAGTCGAAAATAAATGCATGAAATACGATAAGCAGCAAGAAACTTTTTTTTTTTCCTTCTTACATCTATACTAAATAATAAGTGCATCTAAATATATAATAAAGGTCAAAATTAGTGTTGTATGTATTGTTTTAATTAGTTTACTTATTATAATTTTACAACTCATTATTTTGAGAAACAAAACAAATATTTTATCAATTTGATATATCAACTAAAATTTTTTAATGTAAATATATGAAAAAAAGAGTCTTTTAATGTGAATCTATTAGATATATAATATTTCTAAAATGAAAATGGACAATTTATATAATAAAATTAAAATTAGTTATCTTTGAAATTTTAATTTGAGTCTATTTAGAAAAGTCATAAAATATAAATTTATATAAATATTCATATTCTTGGGTTTAAATATCAAATAATATATTTTATTTGATTGGACTAATATTGTTGTAAAAATAGTATTAGAGGAGCTTTATATAAGTTTAAAATATTAATTTTAATTTTCTTAAAAAATCATTATCAACTTTTAATATTTAATATTTTAATGGATAATTGTAAATAATAATATGTACGTGCATAAACTACAAAATTTTCAAATTTTAATGATTTTCACATTATAGAAGAAAATAAATTTCATTTATTCATTAACCGGATCTAAAAAAATAAAAAAGTATGAAAATAAATCAAATTAATGAAGAAAGTTAAACCATTAATATAAATTAATAGTACATCAATTATATATATCATAGTTTTAAAAATCAGAGTGGACCAGCCGAATCTACCAGTTCGACCAAGAATCAGGCTGTGGTCTTGTCCAAGTTGCATTGAAAAATCGACCGTTCAAAAAATTGGACTGAAATGGTAAAAGTCGGCTAAAAATTGCCGAACTTGACCAGTAAAAAATTGATTCGATTCATTTTTTGTGTATTATTAGAAATTATGGGCTTTTTTATTTGGGCCTCTTAAAAATTAAGCCCACTAATTTTTTAATCTTCGAGCATTTTTATTTAGAAACCTAAATTCCTGTATATTAATTAAATAAAAAATAATAATATATTTTATGGTAATCAATTTTTTTAGTTTTAAATTTATTCGTACTTTATTTTTGTATTTTTTACTATTTTTTTTATAAAATCCAAATTTGAAAATTTCTTTTATTTGAGTTTAAAATTTTTTTAACATATATTTTCAATTTTATTAATAAATATATTTAAAAATATTATATATAAAAATTCGGTTCAGGTATATTGAATCCGGTCGAATCCTCCAATTCGGTGAACTCCTACCTTTATCGGTTTACTGACTAATCCAGTTCTCAAAACATTGATATATATTATAAAATTAACTATTCAAATTATTTATAACTATGCATTCAGAAAATGCAATGGAAAACTCGATTAAGTTTTACTTATATAAATTAAAAAATGTAACTTAACAAATTTTAAATAAATGAAGCTCAAGTTATGATAAGAATGTAATTAAAGAATAATAAAAAGTTAAGAGGAAAAAAATATTGTGTAGAAATGTAATGAAATAATAATAAAAGGATTAAGTGGGTAAACTATTATGGAGCAAGAATTTAATTGAAAAATAATAAAAGGGTAAAAAAGAAAATATTATAAGACAAAAATATAATTAACAAAAAGCAAAAGGGCTAAATGGACAAATCACTGTTATGGCCACATTGATTCTCCAAGCCTATATATAATAATAACAACGTTTTATCTTTTTTTTTAATATTAAAATTTCTATTTGAATTAAAATATTTTTCATTTTTTTACGAAATATTAATATTTTTAATTGAGCTCAAATAATAGTTTTTCATTGTTATAATAATAAATTACTAAGGATATTTTTTTTTTACCTAATTCTGCTATAATATCTATCTTTTTTTATAATATTAGGATTTCTAATTGAGTTAAAAGTATTTCTCCTTTCTAATTTTATAAAAATATTAAGTTTCTTAATCATAGGATATATTATACATAAATAATAATTTTACAATTAATATTTTTTCTTTTTTTCGAAAATAATAGGATTTATTTATTATTTTCTGAAAATTTATTAGAATATATTTGTCACCTTGAAAGAATTTATGTTTTATTGTCATAGTAGTAAATTTCTTTTTTTGAAAGAGTCATGATAATAAATTACTAATCATATTTTTGTCTATCTCAATCCGCGTGTGTCTCTATATATTATGAAGATAATTTTTTTAGAGAAAAATAAAAAATGTAAAAGAAAAAAAAAGATGTGTTACTTCTAATTAAGATTAGCCAAATGTACAAATATGTCCTTTAACTTGGTATCATCCTAAAAGCCCAAACTTAAACGTTAAATTTATTGTGTTCTTATGGTATCATTAACTTCTCTTTTTCAATCCTCACACTTAGTCATGCCAGAAAAATAATTTTTGAGATATTTGATTTTTATATGTAAAATATTAACTTAATATGTGGTTGACATAATTATAATTTTATATTTTTTAATTATTCAATAAATATTTAATCAATCTAATTTGGTGTTTATGAAAACTCATGAGACTCATATAGCTTACCATCATTAAAGCATTATATTTATACTAAATAAGTGTGATTTTTTAATCTTCTTACTAAAGCGAGTAAAAAGTCTCGAATTTCAGTATTCTCGGCTTTAAATATTTTTATCAATTTAGTAAGGCTCATTGGGCCTACCAATTAATAATAAAGCACCATATTCATGAAGCCGTGGCTATTCGTTAAACCAGATATGCATTTTTTTTATAAAAAAAAACTTAAATTAAAAAAAGAAAAGTTAAAAAGTGTCACAATCCAAAACCGTGGCCGGACCGGCATTAGGACCTAGGTAAGCTTAAGGCCCCCGAAACCCGAAGTAAACCTAAACTATAACAATACGTCATTGTAATCATCTAACTCTAGAAATAGTAAGCTCATATTATGACATTGTTCAATAATCAATCAACAATATTTCTGGCCCAACTTCAATATCACATATATAACTCATAGCTCGGGCCTATACTTATTTAATAAATATACATTTCTATATAATTATTTTTTTGTCATAATATGGTCAAATCATTTCTATTATTTAATCTTCAAATTTTTAGAAAATACTCGAGAGATTATTTTTTCAGCACATAATAATTTTTACATAACCAATATTAATTTATTATCCTAACTGCGAAACTGAATAAAAATACTCGAAATATCTCAAGTCAAGAAATAGTTCATACTAACATTTTCGAATTTCTGCGAAGAAAGAAACAGAGTTTTAAGAACCAATACTACTTTTGTTTTCTGAAAAATGTTTATGGATGGGAGGTGAGTTTCACTAAATTTAGTGAATAATAATAAATAATGCAAACTCACACATTCAGGTAGTATGCTTTCACAATATTTATAAAATGGGCATACTTCACAAGCACGTGTCATACATCAACACCTTCAAATAAATCACATTCAGATATTCATAACACGTGGAAATTGGTCAGCAATGTCATAAATCCACCGAGCGGCTCTTGGCCTACCTTTCTCATCCATATATATATATCAGGGAGTCGATCCCCTATACCTGATTAACAGTCCCATAGTGACCAACGTCATCTCAATTTTCACCCAGATACAAAGCACATCATTTTCACATCACAAAAATATTCAACAACTTAATCAATACAATATATGCAACATATGAATGTAACCAAAGGCAAAAGTTATATATTATTGTAGAACTGAAATATTATATATATATAAGAGAGATGATACCAATAATATAATACCAATGGAATTTTAGAAATGATTACTGATTATATTTAAATAATATAAGGAGTATGAAATGCATATATGTAAAATGATGTGCACCATTTATTATTACTCACTGTGACCGCAGAATAACTCAGGTCTGCCTTAAGTTCTAACTTAAAAGAGTAGTGGAGGAACTTGGTCGATCTAAAATACACATATAATAAGAAAAATACAATCATATAAACGATTCCCTTAATTAAGAAATTAAAGAATTAATTTAATAAATTTATTTATTTATTTTATTTTTCTGACTAAATTTCTACCTTATTAAAATATTATTTTCACAAAAATATGACTGTCCACCTATTTTTAATATAACTCAGCTTCCTAAGATAATAATCTCGTATACTAAACAATTATTCAAATAATAATTATAATAAACTCTATAACTTATAATAAACCTTTAATTCAAAAATTCTCAAATATACATTTCTATTAATTCACTATATAACCTTACTATTTACCACCAAATAAATCATTTGCTTAATTTGTATCTAGTCTCAATATCAATTCAATTTACTTCACCATAAAATATATTTATACTCCAAATTATAATTTAACACCAATAATAATAATAATTTCTCAATAATATCATTTATTTAACTCATCACATATATTTAATCAATTCTATCAAATATTCATCCTTATATTAATTATCATCAAAATATTCACTATAATTTATTTTCTATTTACTCAAACTCCAATAATCAATCTAACTCCGAAATTATCATACCTAAATCAATTTCATTTATCATAACCTTTTAACCATTAATTTAATTTCTGCAGAATATATCAACGCATATATTTCAATTCGCTAATTATCCATTAATAACAATTCTAACTAATTAAAATCCTCAAATGTATTTCGTTAACAATTTCACCAAATATTTATTTTCAACCTGAAATTATCTTAAATTCAACATTTCATCAAGATATACTTATTTTACTAAAATTTCATTTAATGCCCGAAATAATAATTTAATTATCTAAAAACCTTTAATTAACTAAATATCCATTATTTAACTAAATATCCTTTAAATTCGATTTACCATAATTCGTATCAACCTAACTTAATTCATAATTGATCAAATTCTCAAATACCATTATTAATAATATTTCAAAATCAACAACTAATCCATTAACTACTTATTAAATAAAATTAATCAATCAAAATACCAAATTAATAATTAATATCCTATAATCAAATTAATTTCCTTAATTAATATAATTCTAAACTAAAATTAATAAATCTCAACCTATAATCAAAATCCCCAAAATTTCATCAATCATTAATCACAAAAATATAAAATTCAACCAAATAATTAATTAACTATATCAATTACTCAATCTAACCAATTAATTACCACAATTATTCCTAAAATATTAAAATTCATCCAAATAATATAAAATCAATAAATTAACCTACTGTAATACCCCGAAATTTTTATTTCCAAATAATTTCCATTTAAATTTAATCGTTAAATTATAAGCCAATAATATTACTCCACGTAATATTATCGGGACCGAAAACTATTTTAATTCGCCCTAAAATTAATTGAGTAACAGTTTATCGAATAAAAATTGGACCAATTTTTTTATTAAACCGAATTAATTAAAATTAGATCCGAATCGAATATTTTTAAAAAATATTGTGCGTTACTATTTTTTTCTCCCCGATAAGTTATCGGCGGACAGTTTATTTTTATTAATAATTTTAACTTTATTTTTTTTTATTTTTTTTCTTTTTCTTTCTTTCCTTTTCTTTCTTTTCTTTCTTTTCCTTTCTTTCTTTTTATTTGATTCTTCTTCCTTGTAAGGGGATTTGGTTTAACAGATGTACCTTGCATCAAAATCTGAAAAGTTGCATCATCAGTTGTCTCGAGATTTGAAGACTGTTTCAGCTGCACCTGCATTTTTTCCAATAAGTTCAATAATTCAGTAGCTTGGGTATTACCCCCACCAGTCCTTTTATTTGGACTTCTCTCCCTGGATAAATCAAAAAGCACCACCACATCCTCATGATTACTAGTCATCAGCCTGCCACTACCTTGATTCTGAGTTTGGTTGGTGAATAACTCTCGACGACTTTGACTGTTGGTATTCAAACCACTGGAGAAGCGAGCAGTCTTCCTGAACGGAGAAGCACGAATGCCCTCATCAAAAGTCAACTCAGTTGTTTCTACTCTCTGATCAGAATTACAATCATCACATTGCTTGAACGTATGCCCACATTTTTCGCAAAAATAACAGAAGTTTGGTAACCCTTCAAATTTAAGAGGAACTGGAAAGTTTTGGTTTTGGAACCTGAGTATCAGTTGCTTCTTTAAAGGTAAACGCAAATCAAATTCCACTCTAAACCGTATAAATTTTCCCCAACCCCCTTCATTCTCCAGGGACCACTCTAAAAATTTCCCTAACCTGTTTCCAATATATTCAGCTATTTTCTGGTTCATTAGCTTCAGCGGTAGGTCATAGGCGTGTACCCAAAGAGGAGCATGGCAGATTTCAATGGTGGAAGGTTGTTCATGGCCCGAGACCTCCCTGAAAATCAGTAAGTGTTTTTCGAAATGCCATGGGGTATTGTCTAGAACGAATTGTAGATCCCTCATGTTTAAACTGAAACAGAATTACATCCTTACTTCACTCCCTAGCAACCATACCATGCTTAGGTTTCCATGCTTTAGTCATAGTATCCATCATTGCAAATTTGTTATACGGTCTATTGGTCCACAATTTACCAGCTAGGCATAATTTAACTTTCTGGGTATCCTCATCGGCAAGGTCATCAGGAAGATCCACCACATCAGCCGCAAAATCTGCCTTGATCCGACTAGAATTTCCAGAATCCATGAAGACCCACCACGGTATAGAGAGTTGGACTGAGAGACTTTAATCACTAGTAGTATGAAACTGAAAAGAAAAGAACAGAAAAAAAACCAACGAGATCTGAAGTAAAGGCACAAAATATGGAAAGCAATGAGCTCCAAACTAAAAAACAGGACATCTAGAGAATATAATACGAAACATGAAACAGAGGAGAGATTAAGGGACGAGAAGAGATAAGGGACAGGAGATAAGACGAAACTGAAAAGAAAAACAAAACTCTGTATCCAGAGAGCACCAATCGCAGTCAGCGACAACCCTAGATCCCACAAGGAGAGAACCCTATACTGTCACACGGAGAGAACATGCCCAGTATTATTAGTTTAAAATTTATTTATACAGAAATGACTCAATATAAGTTTATGGGAATAGTTACTTTAGCACTTTTTACAATAAATAGCCATTTAAACTATCACTCTTTTATTTTCTTTTTTTTTACCATTTCTAGAGGCTTCTGTTTTGACTATTCTATCCCTATAAATGAATTTTAAAAATCAAATACGCATATATTTATCTTTTTCTTTGACTAAAGATGACCTATTTGGTGTTTATATCTTTCTCATATTGACACATGTTTTATTTTAATTTCATTGGTCCAATTAATTACCATCAATTTTTTTTTATAGGTCATCTTTTAGTACTTTTTGAATAAATTATGTATTTAAGTTCTTAAAATTTAACTATTTAAATATTATGGAATTGATTTAATTTCTTTTTGAATAATTAATTTTAAAATTTATGACAATTTATAATTAACCTAACCGATTATTTTATTTTAAAAAAAAGGCAATGCATCCAACTTATTTGTTATTTATTATATATTATCATGTATTCAATAAGTATAAAACTATTAAACTTTTAAAATTTTAAACTTCTTAAACTATTATTGTTCTATTGAATATTTTTAATTTTTTCACTTTAAGTAATTTTTTTAATAGAACTAAAAGATTTATTAGCAATTTATAAAGGTAATTGATAAAGTACTAAAAATTTGTATTTCTTGATAAATAAAATTTGAGAAATTGAGGAATACAAAAATTAGTTTTTTTTTTTGTGGATTCGATATTTTTTCATAGCAAAAAATGGTAAAAAAATAAGCATGAATTTTACATTTTTCTTAAAAAATCCTTTAATATTAAAATATAAATAAATTTGAGAGCATGATCCCCTAATACAATTATAAAATTATTTTAAATATTATTCAAAATATAATTTTACATGTATTGATGAATAAATTTTCTATTAGTAAAATACATCAAGACATGCAGTCTTATATGAATAAAATATTCTTTAAAAAATATAAATAAAATTATATATTAAATAAATAAAATTTTAATCCCTGGAATCTAGACCTCAATCTGATTGTTTTGAAGCTGTCATATATGTTTTTCCTATACCAAAATATCAAACCACTCTTTTGATCAAATCTAACAACTCCAAATAATAAGCAAAGCCCAGTCCTTCCCTTCTTACTATTATCCCTCTATTCAACACAAGTGGGCCCTACTAAAACCTCATATCCGACTCCCAATCTCAAATAAATCCTAACGTATCTAAAAGACCAAATATCCCACCACATAAATACTAACTTCCAGTCTCGCCTTGCCTTCACTCTCCTCTCTCTTGCTTCAATGGATTCTCTAACTCTCTTCTTTACTCTCTCTGTTCCTTTCATCGGCCTTTACTGGTTCCTCTGCATTCTTGGCTCCGCCGAACAGAAAGGCAAACACGCCTCTCAACTCTCCGGCGGCTCTATTGCAGCCGATAAAGTCCAAGACAAATACAACCAATATTGGTCTTTCTTTCGATCTCCAAAACAAATCAAAACCGTCGAGAAAGTCCCAGCCTTTGTCGACACCTTCTACAACCTCGTTACCGATATATACGAATGGGGTTGGGGCCAATCTTTCCATTTTTCCCCCTCAATTCCCGGCAAATCTCACCGAGATGCCACTCGCCTGCACGAGGAATTCGCTGTAGATTTACTCAATGTTAAGCCCGGTGATAAAATCCTCGACGCCGGTTGTGGTGTCGGTGGGCCAATGCGGGCAATAGCTAAGCATTCGGGCGCGAATGTTGTTGGTATTACTATTAATCAGTATCAGGTGGATCGTGCTAAATTGCATAATAAGAAAGCTGGATTGGATAAACAATGTGATGTTGTTTGCGGAAATTTTTTGAAGATGCCATTTGATGATAATAGTTTTGATGGGGCTTATTCAATTGAAGCTACATGCCATGCTCCAAAGCTTGAAGAAGTGTACGGAGAAATTTACAGGGTTTTGAAACCGGGTTCCTTTTATATTTCATATGAATGGGTCACCACCGATTTGTATAAATCGGAGGATCCTACCCATGTGGAGATAATTCAAGGGATTGAGAGAGGAGATGCATTGCCTGGATTAAGAAGTTATAGTGACATTGCTGAGAATGCAAAGAAAGTTGGTTTTGAAGTTGTGAGAGAGAAGGATTTGGCGAAGCCGCCGGCAAGCCCATGGTGGTCGAGGTTGAAAATGGGGAGAATCGGTTATTGGAGGAATCATATTTTAATTACAGTGCTTGCTTGGATAGGAATTGCACCAAAAGGAGTTGTCGATGTTCATGAAATGTTGTACGATACAGCTCATTATTTGACTCAAGGAGGAGAGACTGGGATTTTCACTCCTATGCTTATGATACTGTGCAAGAAACCCGAGTCTTCTGCTGCTGCTGCTGCTGCTGATTCCTAGATGGTGCTGCTTTGTCTTTTTATTTTTCTTTCTAGTTCTATTTAGACTGCCATTGCTTCTTGCTTAGGATACTGTTTTAGAGTTTTCGTTTGGTAAGTGGACGGCCTTTTGGATTTTTACTCTGTATTTGTGATTATTGCTTCTTAGTTATTTGTTTATTGTTTAAGAGGAAGATTGGTGAAGAAAGTATGAATTTTTGGCCTCTAAATTTGCTTTCCTATACTCTTCATTATTCATTATTCATTGCAAGGCTTTTGATAGCTGACAAGTTTTACCTCTCCTAATTATGAATCCAGTTCAATTTTTTTTTAATTCAATGATAAAATATGTAATTATTATATACTCAGGTACCATGAACCATGATCGTAGAATTATGTTTGGTATGCTACAATTTAAAATAAAAAAATTTAATTAAATTTTACAAAATTATGTTTCGAACAATTCTTAAATGAAAATTCATTTGTCTTTATTTTTTAAAATAACATTGACATAATAATTTAACAAAATACTAATATAAATAAAACACTCATATTCTATCATAATCAATTAATTAAATTTTAAAATTTTAAATTTCATGTTCTTGTAAATATTTAAATTTTATTTTTATTAATAGATTAAAATATATTCAAAATTAAAAATTCATTTAGATTAGTTATATACAATAGCAATTTCATAGGTTAGTTGAATGAAGGGGCAACTTAGTCAATATAAATATTAGTTGATTAATATATAAAATTTATTTGGAAATTCTAATAATTTTAATAGGATTTGAACTAAACTAATTCAATTCTATGAAATTTAATTCATAGAATTTAAATTCATACTTTTTAATTTCAAACACAAAAGAATTCCATTAAATTTTATGGAATTCATTTGTTCAAAACGGGTAGTAGATTTTGGATCTGGTGAATATATTTTTGACACTGAGCTTCATAATTTTTGGGGGGGTGGTTTAAGCTGCAACTATTGCTGTCAAAGTGCAGTGTTTGTCTTAAAATAGTTATTAAACACATGGTTAGACAATAGCATGTGATGCAGCTAGCTGTATTAGATAGAGTTAAGTAAGTGTCACTTGTGGTCCTACTGTGCTTTAGAGGACTGTGTTAGGAGTTGTTAATATTAGGAGAGGACCATAGGTGTTAATAGGGAAAAGGTCATCCTCCAATTTTGAGAATTTTATAGATAACTTATTATGCAATTAACAATAATATTTCAGATATTAAATTTTTATATGTGAAATATTGATTTAATATATAGTTAATATAATTTTTACATTTTTCAATTATTTGATAGATACTTAATCAATCTAATTGTATAAATTAAAATATTCGAGAAAATAATTTTCTAAATTCAATTGATTTTATAAGTTTTTTATGAGTCAACCTAAAAGTTGAAGGTACTGTAATATTAAAATAATAAATTAAAGGATGAAATTATATATCTCGCCGTACAAAAATTATTACTTTATTATTGTATTTTCCAAAATATATTAATCTATCACTGCGTTTTGAATATGTATAAATTTTTCTATATATTTTGTATCCAGTACACTGTTATGTCATTCTATCAATTTTTTATTCTTTTTTCCATTAATATTTATAATAATGCGTGTATTTATTTCTGAAAAGTAACTTAATATTTTTTATGGAAAATATTTTCCGTTGTTTATTTGAGATGTTAAAAATTAATTAAACATATTATAATCTTTAACGCATAAGACTATAAAAGTATTATTAATAATAGAAATTTAGTATTTCAAAAAATTATTATTAAATATTAAATTATCAAAGTTGCAATTGTGGCCAATTGTGGTGAATAATAAATTAAAAAATATGCATGTATAAGATTATAATAAATTTGTCAATATTTGAAAAATATTTTGACTTTTTGAATCTAGGAAGTAATTTTCCTCAAGAATAACTTAGTTTCCAATCTATCAGAAAAATATTTTTCAATTGACCTATTTTCTTGACCACTCCAAACAATTGAAAATTGCAGAAAATATTTTCCTGCAAGTTATTTACAGAAATAAATGGAGTCATTTCTGCATCTTGCCAAAATTAACTAATTTATCCGTGTATTTTTTGCAATTTTTTATGGTTTTTACAGAAAAAGTGCAAAAATTTGATGGATGGACAAAATAATATAATGGACGCCAAACATAAGAAAAAGTTTGTGTATTAAGAAAAATATAGGGATACAATAATGTATTTTGGCAAAATATAAGGAAAAAAAAGTGATCTTTGCTCAAAATGTAATTAATTTGTTGAGACAAAAGAAAAAATTATATAAAATAATATCTATTTTTGCGGATCCCAATTGTAACTTACTGTTGAATCCTTCAAAAGAGAAAATTTACTTTCATTTTCTGTTCTTTATTACTATTGATGATATTGCTGATACGATGGAGCCTTCAACGAAAGAAGAAAGATTAGCTGTCCATAACATGGGAAAAGAAAATTTTGTTTTGTTAAGTACGTCTGTTGTCTTGTTTGGCATGTGGCTTTGTTCCCTCTCCGGGTCTTTTGGATCTCACACCTTTTGTCCTTTTTTATTATTATAATATTTATCTGTTGTTTTGAACGTGCTTCATGCATGTTTTCTTATGGTGAACTATTGTATGAGCTTTACTGGTTCTCGTTAACATTACTGCTCCAGATTAATTAATTTAATCCTAGTTGTGAATTAATCTTATGTTGTTTGATTTGAATAATCACTGTTATTAAATTTTACTAGTGTTAGCACCTTCGCGATACTCGAAATAGTATTAAAATATAAAATAATATTTTATAACATCGTTCAAAAATAATAAAATTGTATAATAAAATGATCGTAAATACATTATAAATATCCAAACCCGTTGAAATATCCGATTAAAAATTTAGGTATCCAAACCTATATGAAAATTTACTTTTAATAACTAAACTCGTCTCGAACTCAATTATAATTATCTGTTTAAATACTTAAATCTATTTATGTTAAAAATATATATTTTTTATTTTTTAAAATAAAAAATAAGTATAAATTATAAAATTATTATTTTGATTTAATAAAAAAATATAATATAAATATTAAATATAATTATAGCATTAATATAATTAAAAAACATATATATATATATATATATAATTTTCTTTATAAAAATAATTATTTTTTAAATATTTTTAGAATATTAATTAAATTGGTAATGAGCGGCGAGTATCTAAGTCTTTGACCTCAAACCAAATTCCATATGGATAGTAAAAATACTATCCGAACTCATCCCAAATTCGTTTATTCATTATCCAAATTCGCCAAAATCATATCGAATACTTACCGAGTTAAGTAAAATTGTCATACCTAAATATGCTTTTTTTTAGTATTCTACGAAACGTTTCACAAACAATAGCAAAAGTCATATATAATATGACCTATATAAAAAAAATTCACATATACTATTAATGTATTTTTCAATAATGATAATAATTTTTAAAATTTAACTAATTATAATGAAATAAGAAATTAGGTATTTTTTTATTTTTATGTTTATGATTTATTATAAATGATTGTTTATTTATTTCAAATATTAATGTATTACTTGTTTAATTTAGTGTGTCCTAAGCATGTGTATATCCTACTTGTTTAAAATTATTATATCTTATATATTCTCATATCTTTTATTTCATGTCTGTACAACCTAACTCCCAAATATATGAGATTACTCTGAATATCAAACCAATCGATTAAGGTATTTTTTAATTATCAATAAAAAATTATGTGTTTTTTTAATTTATTTTTATGTTATTGAAATAAGAAATTGAGTTTTTATATTTTTTATTTATAATTTATTATAATTATTTATTTATTTAAAATATTAATGTATTATTTATTCTGTGTTAACATTATGTATTTTGATTTTATTTTTTATCATTAATTTTAAAGTAAATTGAGATATCAGTTTTTTTGTATATCACTATATATTTTGACAGATGAAAACTTATCTACTGGGCTTACATGTCATATAAAAATATCTAGCATTTATTTATCCTCAAAAAATAGCAAGCAAAATAACAAAATACTAAAGATAGGGTTCAACTGCAAAATGATATCGTTTAATTTATTTTTATGTTTAAGTTAGTTTTCTTATGTGACGTGTCCAATGGATGTGATATGAAAAAAAATTAGACCTCATTAATGGACACATCAATAAACATTAACAGACTCTAGCCGGAAACCAAAATTGACAAAGAAAAATAAGTACAAGGTATTGATGGAGAAAATTAAAAGTACTGGCCAAATTTGAAAAAAACTCATAAGTTCAAGCTTTTTTTATGATTAAGCCTTTTATATTTAAGTTAACTTTCTTACGTGGCATGTCCATATGGACATGATCTGAAAAAAAATTAGACCCATTAACAGACACATTAACAAATATTAATAGACTCTAGATGAAGGTTACTGTCACGACCCGTTTCCATGGGCTGGACTGGCACTAGGACCTGGATAAACTTAAGGCCCCCGAGGCCCGTAGTAAGCCTAATCTCTGATTTCAACACCATAATTACATGAAAATATTCTACAAGTTGGCCCTTTATATTTTTAATGACTCAAACTATCACAGGGCCTTATTTTATTCAACTCAATCATTCCCATAAAGTCTTGCATACACTTAACATTATTATTATTACAATCATAAATTTTAACATAACTGCGGATTTTCTACTACTGTATTACTACAAAGAATGCTAAATAATTCTATCTTATACATTAACATAATCCTTTAAATAACCTCAAAGGAAAGAAAACTAATGCTCAAATATATATATACAACTGATTCACCAATTCCTGAAACAACATAAAGGATAAGGGGGAAAAGGGGTGA
>CANUEX010013187.1:0-65651 GCA_948099535.1 Jatropha multifida
TAAAATCATTCAACCAATTATTCTAAAATTAACAAACTAATTAATAAAAAATTTAACCAAATAAATTCTAAAAAAAGTAAAATCAATACCCAATAATTATCAAATTCCCAAAAATCACAATTGCAGCTTGTCTTGCAGTGACCGGCGTGGAGGAGGAGTTGCTGGAAGTGGTGGCGCGACGAGAAGAAGGAGATGGCGATCTGTGGTGGTCCGGCGGCGCTGCAGCTCTTGCTGCAGTGGCTGAAGTCGCAGAGAGGAAAGTAGAGCAGAGCTGGGTAGCAGCCGCGCGAGGAGGAGCTGCTGGAGCTCGCTGTTGCGGTTGTTGGCGTGAGGCAAGGCGCAAGGTGCTGCGTGTGGTGGCTATGGCTGCTACCGGTCTTGCGCAGAGAGAGACAGTGAGAGAGAGAGAGAGTGGCAGGGAGAGAGAGAAGAAGGAAGAGAGAGGGAGGGCTGGCTGTGGCCGGTGAAGCTTGCGGCACGGTGGTCGGCGCAGGGAGAGGAGGAGATGGAGGCAGTGGCTGGAATGAGTGAGAGCGGAAGAGAGGGGCTGGAGGTTGAGGGTGTTCGATCGATGGAAGGAGGAAGAAGAGAACAAAAAGAAAGAAAAGAAAAGAAAGAAAAGAAAGAAAGAAAAAGAAACAAACAAAAAAAATAAAATAATAAAGTTTAAATTATTAAATAAAAACAAACTGTCCAAGTAGATTGTCGGAGAGAAAAAAATAGTAACGCACAGTGTTTTTCAAAAATATCCGACTCGGGTCTAATTTAAATTAATTCGGTCTAATAAAAAAAAATATTGGTCCGATTTTTATTCGATTAACGGTTACTCGATAAATTTTTGGGCAAACCAAAATGATTTTCGATCCCGATAATATTATGTGGCATAATATTATTGGCTAATAATTTACAATTTAAATTTAAATGGAAATGTTTCGAAATAAAAATTTCAGGGTATTACACTCATGCTTGCTGGTTTTCTTCTCATCTATTTGATTAAAGTATCTTCTTCATCCTTAACTTTTGGTACATCCGACGAGCTTGCCTTTTCCTTCCCTTTTTCTACTTAAGGCCTAATCAGATCTAGCTAATAAATTCGACAACTGTGGGTCATATGAATCAGCACTTCAGCTTCACCTTCATCTTTGCTACTCCAAACAACTAGAGTAATAGATTTTTCCACTATCTCATTGTCGCTTCCTCCTCGAACCTATTTACTTTGCACTAACCACTCATCATCACTGTCCCACACATCTACGACTATGATATGAATTTGCTACAACAACATTCTTTCTTCCATCTCCTTTTCTTTCTCATTCAAATAAAACTTCTTTCGGAGTTTGATTCGACCATATACAAGTTCTTCGATGGTGACACATTTTTGAAGTTCGAAAGCGAATTAGTCTTTGTGCTAGTCCTTGACTCTGGGTTAGTTGTCTTGCCTTCATCAATTAAATTATGGATCTCATGCCTTAGCCATAAACAATTGTCTATTTTATGACCCTTGCCTTGGTAAAATTAGTAAAAAGCATTTTGATCAAAGCTCCTAGGCGGATTCACTAGGGGAGGCCTTGGAGAGAGAGGTTTCAGCAGGCCCACTACTTTTACTTTCCTGAAATCCCTGGACAGAGGGGTGCCAAAGTTTAAGAATTGCCTCTATGGTACATTAGTGGCCCTAAGATCAAAGATGGTTGCTGTGGCATTCTTCTTAGTATTTGGAGCTTTGCTAGAGTGAGCCGACCCTTGAAATCTTGACCTGGTAAAATTCTCAAAGCGGTTCCCTTACTTCTTATCTTCTCTTATCTTATCTTCAATAGTTGTCCCCACTTCATACACTTGGAAAAATTTGGTCAACAGCATGTAATAGAGCTTCTCTCAGAAAACTGGCAGAATCCCTTTGATGAAATTCTTTATTTGTTCTTTGGAATCGGGCCTGGTCCTCATCTGGGTCATCTTGGCCCTCCATCTAGTCATATAATCAATGAAAGGCTCATCATGCTTTTGTGTTTTTCCCTCCAAATCTCTTAAATTGATGCCCAGATTGTAATACCATGTTCGTGCAGACCCCGTTAACGACATAGGGAACATTTTAAGAATTTCCCTAGTCGGCAACCCCGCTAGCTCCATCACAGATTTGTATTGTACTAAGTGCACCTTTGGATCACCACTCCCATCATACTTTATTACTTTCGACATCTTATAAGTGACCGAGGTATCCTGTCGTAATCCTAGTTCTTCATCATCATCTTTATCAATGTCTACGTATTGGTCCATACCTTTGGATTTCATAAAAAGGTGTAAGTTTTCTAGCTTCTTGTCTAGCTTGTCTACTTTCTCTAACACTACTGGTTCAACATCCATCTTTTTTATGGGTTCCTTTTTGAAGAATTCTTTATCTTGCGATGTGTCATATGCAAGTTCTTCCTTTGCTAACTCCTCATTAGTCCATTCTCCCTCTTCAATTACCTTTTCTTTACCCTTGTCAACCTTTATGAGCTTTTCAAGACCGGCGGCCATCATTTTCTAGAACAGTTTCTCCATATTAGCTAAGGAAAAATTATTTTCAGCCATTTTACCAGCAGTAGTAGCTTGTAAGTCCATTTGGTCTGGAGAAAATTTAATCCTATGACAAGTACTTGCCAGACTTAGGCAGATTGAGGGGGGGTTAAAGATTCTTCAATTCTTATTAGACAATCTTCTATCCTCAACTAGATGCATTCTTTGAGTGTTTTCTTTCTTCTTAGCATTATTGTGACTGCATAAAATAAATATTAGAAATGTGATATGATGCATGTATGGATGAATACGTGGTAATGAATTGTCATACGAAAATTACACAGTCACAACATCGTGAAATGCAACTAATGTTATAGTTTGCTAAGGCTCGAGTAAGACCAATCACATCTTGAATCAGAGAAAACTTTTGAGATTTGTTCGAAGGTGAACATGTTTTATCTATTACCAAAATGCTTTATCCTTTTCCTTTTACCTCAAGATGTGATTTGAGCAAGGATATATATATATATATATATATATATATATATATGTATATATATATGTATGTATGTATGTATATAATAATTTACTTTTGTATTTGGCTTAACAACTAAACTCCAATATTAGACCTAAAAAGATAATTTATATTAACATAGATTTAAGAGATACACAGCCTAAATATTCTGATACATTCTAGCTTCCTCTAATGAAAAGTCGTTGATCTCCACAAGATGGTCAGTGATGTCACATATCCGAGCGAAGCGCCCCTCGATACTGTAGAAAAGGTTTAAAGCTTCTATCTGAATAGCTCCATCATAGTACCCCTCTAACAGATGACCTTTGTGCATTGGGCTTGGGATTGATGGAGCCCCTATTTCAAAATTCTGATCTTCAAGATGATAACTCCTTTTGGGCCAATTTTTTCCAATTTGTCTTACTTTTAACATTTTTCTGAAGTCTCTTGCTCTTCGATGAGCTGATTTCCCTAATCGAGCCATAATGAACTATACCTAAATGCAAAATATATAAGTTTAAATGATGTATAAACAAGGCACAATCATAGCAATTATATATAAACGAAGGGAACAAGAGTAAGGAAATGCATGACCTCCCCCTTATAGCTCCTACACACAATTCATGGTTAAGTCTTTTCCATTCCTAGGACATAATAGGTTAGGCCCATATATCAACATGGGGTTTTGGAGCCTGAAGTCACTAACATTTATTTATGATGCAACAAACAAATGTTTATTAAGATAATTCCTAGTGGAAAAGAACTAAAGTCTACTACATGAGCTTTCGCCGAGTATATATAAGTCTTGGGTTCGGTAAGTAAAAGTTGGTTGTTTCCTCCCATTTACCTAAGTAAAAAGTGATAACGGATTGTGCCAACTCTTTTGACATACCAAATAGTGCTTGACTTATGGGTAGTGTATATTAGTGGTAGATCTTAACAGTTGAGTAGAGTGAGGAGACCACGTCCCCCAATATCACCGAAGGGTGTTAGGGTAGAAATGAGGATTAAGAAGAGATAAATGTATGAATAACAATTTATAATTGCATAAAAATTAAACAAAATTTAAATTAATAACACTATTAATAAATAAGAATATTTAGATAACTAATGGAGTTAATTCTCTTAGTACTTCCAAGCAGAGTTACTAAGCTAAGGACGACGGGGCTTTCACGCACGTCATATGGCTTTCTCAAGAGTCACTGGAGTAAACCAAATCAAATAGGTTAGTTCATTTTGTTAAATAAAAATTGTTTTAACTTAACCCATTTTAATCCTTAAGAACGGTTTTCTTACTTTGGTAAGATCTTGAAAAATTGTTTGGAGTTGCCACTCTAAAACTATGAAAAATTCTCGAATTAATTAATTCATTGGAACTAATTAATTCGATTTTAACTAGAATGAGTCTGCAAGTTGGGTACGAAAATGGGAAGGTATTAGGCACCCATTCTGCTTGGTCTAAACTGGCCTCCTAGTTGTCCGAATATTCATTATTTATTAATCGCGGTATTAATTTTAACTAAGATGTAAAATATTTTATACAATTTTGAAAACAATGTCGTCCAAGCATATTATCACAATCTAAATCATCCATCAAACATGAAAATTAAACAACCATAATGAATGGGGGGAAGGAGAAAAGAATTACAATCCTTCCTAAAATACCTTCTACCTATTAATCCCTCACATTTTCTCAATCCCATTAATCAATACAAATCAACATTAATAAAGTTATTCACACCAAATAAAATTACAGCTGATCTATTACAAACCAATTGAAATGAGAATTTTTTTTGAATTATCAACAAATTACATAAATAATATTACAAACCCCAATAAATAATAAATTACAAACTATATGAATGAATCACATTAAACTCATAAATTAAAAAAATATATATTCAAATATCATACCACTTTCAAACATTCAAGCAACATGATGAATGCAAATATTAACTAAAAATCATCAAAATTTAAATATTAATCCAATAAAAATAATAAATTGCACTAAATAAAAGTTAGTTCATTAAGATAAATAAAATGAAAGAAATTAATGTAATGTCAAAAACATTAGAATGATAAAAAATTAAATAAGCAAAATTTGTATAATCATATAAATATATATTAGAGAATAATAATTAAATGTGCATGAAATAAATGCTAGAAAATATAATATAACAATTTAATGATATTTCAAGCTCATGATCACAATGTTCATCTTGTTAGATGAACAAAATTCACAAATCATTGCAAGAAATAAGATTAAAATTGTCAACGTACTCATCTGGATCAAACGTGGATTTTCGGCTCATAGGCCTAACCCACTTCAATCTCAGAATCTAGACATGATTTAAGTTTTCTGTGTTATTCAGTCATTGAGATTATGATTTCATACCACTCGAAGTGATTTACACCCTATTCCAAGGTAATTGGACATCATAATCGTCAAAAGAGTTGAAAAACATGATTCTGTAGGCTTCTGAGAAGCTGCGACATAAGTCGCAGTATGTGACTCACGTTATAACACTTTTGACATATGTCACAAGAGTTATGATGTGAGTCACAGCAAGTGAGTCATGTCACAGCAGCCTAGAAAGCTCTAGAATGGTCTAGATATGGGTTTCTCGCACAAACAACTTAAATAATTAATGATTTGAAGGAAAAAAATATAAGAAAAATGAACTAAAAATGATAATTAAATGAAGATTAGACTCTCAATTACCTTGTTTTCAAGGAAAATCGTTGATTTGCTTGAAGTTGATTAAGAACACCAAGAACTTTGATTTGGACTGATGATCCGAGCTTGTATTGTTGATTTTGTATTTCTAGAAGTGTTTTGGTGAATCTAAACACCCTGACTATGAATTGGGAAACACTCTCTCACTCACTAACTACTTAGAATTCTAAAGATTTTATGTAGAGAATCAGTTTTTAGATTGTGTTTTGATTTTTGTTTGGTGTTTATGTTGTTTGATTTCCAAAGGTTTTTCTCTAAACTTAATCTTTGCTAACAAAATTGCCAACCCTTGACCTTATACATTAAGGATCTATTTATAGGCAAATGGTGAAAATTAGCACTATTTGCTTAATTGGCATGTGGGCCCCACTAGTAGGCCCCACTAGTAGGCCCCACAAACGAGTCAATTTTTTATTCTTCATGAAATCGATCCATGTGGTGCGTATGTCAACGTAAGTCATGAAAATTTATCCCGTGTGCACCCGGGATGCATTTTTGAACCCTATTTCGACACTAACCCTGAAAACATGAAAACAATCCAATGGATCTGGTTTCTTACCCAAGGATTACTAGTTCAAAAATCAAATCAATCGGACGTTATGAACTCATTCTACAGCGAGAAAAGTTATCACCACTGATGGACATTTAAGTGCCACTGGTGGTCCTTATAAGTGGGCCTCACCAAGGCCATTGTGGGCCCCACCAACACATTGACCTAATTTTTGTGAAATTGGTTTGGGTGATGCACAGAGTGCCATAGGACGGGGTGCATCCCGAGTGAACCCGAGATGCGCTTAAGGGTCCCATTTGTCAAAATGTGAAAAAGATACTAAGGGTTGCACTTTGTAAATTCGGATCATTGCTTTGGGATTAAGTTCATTAGATGCTTCAACCTCTTCTTTAGCAAATGAGATTATCATCATCGAGTCTATTTTGAAGCAAAAATTGAGCATCTACAAGTATTTATTTCTTTTAATTAATTATCTCTTATTGCTTTAGTTTGCTCTTCTATTTTTTATCTTTTTAATATTAATTGTCTTATTTATTCTCTATCGCTTTCAATCCTTCCTCGTCCTTAGTATTAGAGCCACTCATAGGCTACTCTATGTTGTTCTAGTAGACAGACCTTTTCCCTTACTTTTTCTGCAGTAGCTAATAACATAGATGTTGAACTCAATGTTTTGATAAAATATTTTAAGATTGACAAAAAATATTTGCGTAATGATTTTTATTCCCCTCAAAATGAAGCAAAAAGAGTTTAGTTTTTAAAAATAAATTTCCTTGAACAAAGGCACAAAATCTAAGAGAAATATTATGAATATATTAATGAGGCAAAATCTTATGAACATATTATTTTTTTAATGGATTGAAGCCTATGCATTTGAGAATAAAATTGAATACCCTTTTCAATTCCATCCCTAACACAACCACTTAGGCCACTTAAGATGGTCAAATAGAGTTTGTTCATCTACCTCTTAGGAAATAGAATTTCATGTTCCTCACTATTAAAATCCTAACATTGTTGTAGCCTTTAAGAATGGAGATTCCGGTCTCTAATGACTTATTTGTCTCGGAGGGAATTATTATGACAAGGCCATGGAAGGTAATTTGCTTTTGGATTAGGATATTCATTTTTTATTGTCATTAACATTTTGTGTTGAGCAAGA
The DNA here is from genome assembly GCA_948099535.1 of Jatropha multifida. Lineage (NCBI taxonomy): Eukaryota > Viridiplantae > Streptophyta > Magnoliopsida > Malpighiales > Euphorbiaceae > Jatropha > Jatropha multifida. Next base: position 7,412 of record CANUEX010013187.1, read on the forward strand.
TAGTTGAGTCCATTAATCCATTCAAGAGCTTTTGTATCAATCATGAACTACACATATTTTCCCAAATTGAAATTCTCTTTGATAATTGTTTATAATTGTTTGCAATTTTCTTTCAAAGCTATTGGTTTGATTTGATTTTGAGAAAATAAGTTGGTGAAGATATCGATAATCTAACAACATGTGTGTTGTTATTAGAATTTCACTAATTTCTTTATTCCCAATCATTATTAGTCGAAAATGGGAGAGATCGAGACAAAACTTACAAATATTGTAAGTCAGGTGGCATCTACAATCTTTTCTTGCAAAAGGAGGGAATTGGCAGTCAAAATTCATCCTTAGGCAAGTTCTTTATTTTTCACTTAATGGGTTTCCATGTCCAAGATAATTCCAAAATGAAAACTTTATTTACAACACAATCTTTGAGAAAATTTAGAATATATTCAGCGTTTTCATAGAGCTTTCATCAACCCTTTTACAAATTTCTTTTTTAATGTCTAGAGGGAATTTTTCTAAATAAACCTGACTGAAAATGAATAATAGAGTATTAGAATGTTTTAGTGAAGTTATATATTATAAGACACTACTTGGTAATTAACGAAATAAAAATCTTGAAAATTATGGTAGTAGAGATTGGAATTATATAAATCTGAAGCTGTTATTTGATAAAAAAATCCAAAAAGAAATTAGAAAAGAAATGAAAAATTGCAGGTGCAGAAAAAACACATCTTACATTTAGAATGTACCCGATGCAGCTCACAATTGATGAACCTCCTCTCGGGATTATTATGTGTCCATGAAGTCTAGACTCAACATCTCCTACTGCATTTGCATATAGCCGTTTCCATGGCTACCCCTCCATTTAGTTCGAATATCATAGAGAATGGAGTGAAAATGCTTTTTGCATGTCCATAGGTTGTTAGTTTATATGATTGTTGAGCCCATGTAGTCTTGATTGGACGTAAGACCTAATTTTGAATTTAGACCTGTTCTCAGTGACAATTTGAGATATAAAATTATTACAAGTTATTGGTCACAGAGGTTTTTCGCAAGGGTTGAATAGGTTCAGTAACACTACTACTGAGCAACTTAGTTATACAAACTCTCTATTCATGCGCGATAACGATCCGAGCAATTATTGGTTGTTAGAGTATGTAGGTCCATTTAAAATGATTGAAAATGACATGCAAACAAAGGATGCAATGGCGCCTTGCATGTATGAGCGGTAACTTTGTCTTAAAAAGCTTGGTGCATAGACCTTTATTTCCAATTGAGGCAAAGTTGGTAAAAGTAATATTTCTTGGAGTGCAAAATATTGTACAACTTCACAAGTGAAGACGGTAATAGTAAAGTTGCAGACTTTAACTTTGTATAGCCTTGCATGTGAATCCAGTACTCTATTTTACTAGCTCTTTTGACATTGGTAGCTTTAGGCACGTAGGTTCTATGCAGACAGTAGCCTGCCCAACACGTTGAATACCTACTTTATCTTCACACAAAATCCCCTTTTGTGCCAATTTGTCCTTTATATCATCTTCGTTGATTTCTTGAGTTAACAATGGACATGTTTAAATGACTTGATATATAACGCTGTAGATTATAATGCGATCTTAGGTGACATTGTGTGTTTTTTTTAAGAATTGTAATGCTTTCAATATATAAACATTTTTTGAATGGTTAAAATGCGGACGAATTAGTATCCAAGCGCATTAATTAAATGTTCACTACCCTTATTGTAATTTGTTTTTCCAAAACAATGACCAAAAAATTATTACACGAGAAATTTAGCGATGACATTTTATATTACTATCATGATGCATAAACCAAATTAGTTTAGTCCTAAAAACTCCTTATTGATTAAGCGCATAATGAATGCCAACATTGAACATATTATTTTTCTTATTTTCATGACGTTCAATTGATAAAAAATTATTGATAATTTTTTTCTGATTGTGGTATTCAATTATGTTTTCTTTCTTTCGTTTTAATTCCACATGAATTTGCGTGAAATAATAATTCGACTAACTCATTTTAGTCATATTATACTCAAAATTATTAAATGTAAATTTTTGAATATTATAGTCAGAATCCGCACATACTTATCCCGATTATTATAAAATAATTACATATTATAATAATAATAATAAAATTTGAAGTATAATATGTTGCAATAGAAGAATATTGAGAATAGGTAAAAAAAATACAATTATTTAAAAGAAAGTTGAAATTATTTTGTATTATATTTAAAAAAATTCTGTTATGAACGATAATATGATCTTCCAGTAATAAATGTTAAATTAAATTGATATTCACACTAAACACTAATTAAAATTAAGTTTGTTTGACTTGGTACAAAAAAATAGGTTTAATTACCAAAAAAAGCATGAACTTGTGATTTTTTTTTTAATTTAGCCAATACTGTTAATTATATCAATTAATACCCTGCATTTTTTTTTTTTCAATTGTAGCCTCCGTCTAGAGTATGTTAATGTTTGTTGACGTGTCCGTTAATACGGTTCAATTTTTTTTCAGATCACATCCACGTGGACATGCCACATAAGAAAACTAACTTGAACATAAAAATACATTAAACGATCTCATTTTGCAGCTAGACCTATCTTCAGTACTTTCATATTTTGCTTGCTATTTTTTGAGAATAAGTAAATCTTAGATATTTTTATATGACATGTAAATCCAATCGATGAGTTCTCATCTGCCAAAATATATAGTCATATTCAACAAAGTTGATGCCTCATTTAAGTTAAAGAAAAAAAAAATCAAAATACTAAAGATAAGTCCAACTACAAAATAATGTCGTTTAATGCGTTTTTATGTTCAATTTAGCTTTCTTACGTGCAGTGTCCACATGGACGTGATCTAAAAAAAATTGAACCCAAATAACGGACACATTAGCAAATGTTAACAGACTCTAAACGGACGCCATAATTGACAAAAAAAAATAAGTACATGGTATTGATTGTCAAAATCAAAAGTATTGGCCAAATTTGAAAAAAAAATTCATAAGTTTAGGCTTTTTTTTTGTGATTAAGCCTTTTATGTCCAAGTTAGCTTTTTATCACGTGGACGTGATCTAGAAAAAAATTGAAACCCCATTAACGGACACATTAGCAAACATTAATAAACTTTAGAGGGAGACCACAGTTGACAAAGAAAAATAAGTGCAGGTATTGATTGACAAAATTAAAAATATTGGCCAAATTTTAAAAAAACTCATAAGTTCAAGCTTTTTTTAGTGATTAAGCCAAAAAAATATTTTTGAACTTATCAAATTTAGTCTTTGATTGATATTTTCTTTGAAATAAAAGCAATGGACGAACAACCAGAGTTCATTTAATAAAATGCAAGGCAAATATGGAGGAAGTCATCATCAACTAGTATATAAATATGTTGTTACTTTACACTACACTATACCAATACAGCGACTTGACAAAATCTCATTTTCATCCTTCCTACTACAATCAACCTTGGTAGCTAGCATGACAAGTGAATATAGTTCCTCTAACACTGTTGACATGCAATTTCATCAAGCGAAAACCTTTAACAATGTACAAAAACTTAGGAGTATTACAAATTAATCCTTTTAGAAACTCAACTGATGAAAAAATATGATTTTTTATGGAGTCTATCTCTAGTGCACCATATAACTATTGAGATTAAGCCATACAAGATGTATAATTTTTTTAATGAGGAATGTACTTATTATGAGCATAATACTCAGATACTCAATTGATTTGCCCCTTGAAGTTTGGTGGAATTAGCCTTCTCGAAGAATTTTTTGGCGGGAAGGGTTGTATATGGATTTCTTTGAATTGGGTGGGTGTACCACAGTTTTCATTCTTCACCAGGGAAGCCATATGAATGCAGAGATAAACAATTTCAAGCTTAAGAGAACTGCAACATTATGAAGAGTCGGACACCATACCTTGAGAAATAGCGAGGCAAAAGAGGCATTGAGAAAGGAGCTATGCATTCTCAATAATTTTTTCTGAGAATGTCATTTCAATGACACCGAGAATCAATATAATGTCCATCAATCCAATAGATGACCCTCACTCCCTAGTGACGATGATGGCTCTTCTTAGCCATGGTGGACAAGTTGTTTTGAGGACATTGGATCAGATAATGAGGACTATAGCAATCTCAATCTGCCTCCAAGCTAGAATTCTGTGTAATTTCAGTAGTCGCTATGTTGGGATGTGTCATGTATGTTTGAATTCTAGTACGGGTGTGTGTGTGTGTGGAGTCATAGATTTGTTAAAATTAGTTAGTATGAGGAGTTTGACCTATTAAGCCCCCTTTAATTATTACTAATATTTTATGGTGTTATGTTGATTATTTTGGTGGAATATAGTGAATTTATTTATGAGTATTTTGTAGTAACTAATTATGGAATGTCAGTTAATATTTGGACTCGGTGAATGAACAGTCTATTAACATTTCGAATAAAATAAATAATTTTTCAGTATTGTGCTTATGGTTTGACATAAAGTTAATCAAACCAATTTAGTCAAAATAACCCTCTCTCAATATTGGTAATATTATTTTATTTTAATTTTAAAATGAAGTACTAAGAATACATTAAGAATCAAAATTCTTAATAATAATATTAGCGTACATCAGGCAACTTAGATGAAAAACCAAAATTATTACTCATATAATGCATAATTTTATTGCACAATATATGATCAAACAACAAACAATATTATTTTTATGAACCATAATATTTAGCAGCATCATAAAAAGCAATATAGCAAGCACTTCTGAAATTCATCATCGTTGATGTTGTCTATGTAATCTTCCATTATAGAACCATCAATGTTTTTCATCATCATTGTTGTTGTCTATGTAATCTTTCATGGTAGAACCATTAATGTTTGTTTTCTCCAAAATTTAGGAGAGAGGCTCTGAATAGTATTATGCAAGTCTTTGTTGTATAACATCGATTTCCCTTTTAAGCTGTTGTTGAACTCATAAAATTTCGACAGCTGTGGATATTGGCAATAATGCAGAAATAATCTTCAAAACTAAGATTTCATTATATCGACGGTAAGCTTGAAGCTCATATTTTATTTCTCATAATCTACTCCATAGTGATTCATCATTTAGCTGGTATCTGCCCATATACTAAGGATTTTTTGTGGTGTGTCGTCAAATATTTGACTCGCAAATGAGGCCAAGGTTAACGAATAATTTATGTTGTTTCGAAACTTTCCCATTTTTCCATACCATAATGTGTAATTAGGATCAACATTACAATCTAATATTATTTGTTCTCTATTTAAACACTTAATTGTGTCGATATCTGTTGTTAAATGAATACCATTTATTGACTATCATTACAACAAATAATACAATAAACTTAAAAAATGATTTCCATTAGGGGGATATAGATTGAGCAAGCAGTTCAATTAACAATGCATTGAAATCAAAATGATTATGAATGCACAAATTTAATATGAACCTTTGTCGAAAAATTATTGTCTCGGATAAAAATTATTAATGTTGAGATGATATTGAATTTATTTTAAATTGTGGGCATATGAATGCTTAATACTTTTAATTTAGGGGGTACAATGGATCTGGATTGTGTTAGATCTTAAAAAAATTATTGAGTTTAATAGAATTAAAGAATTTCCTAAGATTACCAAAGATTTCCATCAATTCCATTAGAATTCTACATAGAGTTTTAAGGAATTGGGGAGACTTTTTTTATAGATTTTTATTGATTTTGATAGAATCACAATGATTTTTATATATCCAATTAAAATTAATTTTATGACCTAATTGAACAAATTAAAAGATTTTAGAGTCAAATGAAAAATTAAAAAACAATAAGGGATTAAAAAGTAAAATGCATCATCTTCTCCAAAATCACTATTTTCTTCACTAAAATTAATCGCCACCAACAGTGAAACGCTTGCAATGGCTAGCGTCGTCGGCAACTATCTCGCTTCCATTAACCGTTATATTAAACAGTTTCAGTAGTGGGTACACTCTCCATTATTAGTAAAAAATGTATTCTATAAGTTTGAAATGTGAATAGTTAAAGATTCGCAAGTATCATACCCATTTAAGATGTACTTTCAATAGATTTTTGGACGGATATATCTAATAAATATTTAAATAGGTTCGAATATGAATACTTAAATAGGTATTTAAATGGGTTTAGAATAGATACACATAGTAAAATTTGAAACAAATACCTATACAAGTAGTTTAAAATTCGCAGGTACCCGCTCTACTTTCGTTCTATTAAGAGGTGTATTGAATCAAGAGTCTGTTAGATTTTAAAAGATTTTTAAAATCTTTGGATTGGATGATGGATTTGTGAATGACTTTTTTGTTCATACATAGCACTCTAAATCCAACGAAATCAATAATTTTATAGAATCCTTTCAAATCAATAATTTTTTGAATACATCAAATTTGTATGGACTTTTGAAAAGTCATAATTGAATATCATCAGATTTGTATAGATTTTATAAAAGTCTGAATTGAATACTATAAAATTGTAATAGACTCCAAAAAAATTTAGATTGAATACCATTAGAATTTTAGAATCTTTTAAAATTTCTTAAAATCTAAAAGATTCTTAATTCAATACACCCTCCTTAGTGTATTATTACTTGCATATAGTCGTATTTATAAGTGGAATGAGAACTTAAACTAGTGTGTGAAAATGTGTCATGACTCAATTAAAGGCTGCAACAAAATTATTGGATAAAATGTATTTACAACAACACTTTGACTAACATTTTTAAACTATAAAAAACTATTTAAAATTCTCACTGGAAGTGATTTCTAAGCACCATACGGGTTTAAATAGTGTATGAAAGTGCTAGTAGTCATAATGTATCCGTTTGTAGCTCATTCATAACAAGTTCAGCCCATATCAGTAAACAAAAGTTATTAGGCTCTTATGTTATGGTCATGTAGACCCATAATCAATCGAGCCAATGTAAGTTAAGTCATTGTCACATGTGATAATGGCTAAAGTGTGGAAGGTTATATTTGTTATACATTTGGGCCCACCTCATTGGATACCACATTCCATCATGTTCCATGGCATATTGAAATAACAAGAAGAAGTGTAAGTTGTATAATGTATTGGCATTCTCCTCTCCATTATTGCAGAACCTCCATTTAATTTAAAGTTGTACAACATGTGATATTGCTAACTAACAATTTGTCCCACTATTACTCGAACTTTCCTTTACACTTTTAGGCGGTAAAATTTGACCACCTTGACCGCCAATTTATTGCTTGAAAAAAATTAATTTTAACATGTGGGAGATAGTTTATTCATGAGAATTGCACTGTATATCTGGACTTATGTTGAAATACTAGTTGTTAATTGTCATTGCATAATAGCGACAAATGTAATGGAGATAAAATTTGTCATTAATGGTTATTTGATAAACAAATTTGATCCTTAATTTGGTGATTTCCTACTTAAACTTTGATTTAATTAGGAAAGCCACATGAATAAATAAAACCATAGGAATAAAATGAATTTATTAAATTTGAAGAAAATTTGGTGATTTCTTAGTCAAACTTTGATTTAATTAGGAAAATCACATGAATTAAAAAAAACGTTGGAATAAAATGAATTCATTAAATTTAATAAAAATTTAATCATGTGTATAAGTTAATAATATAAATATTTGATTTTTTTTCCAGTTGAGCAATTCACACTTTATTGCTATACAAATTGTTGCACGTATATTAATATCATAAAAGTTTCAGAAATTAATGTACCTAAAGACTGTATGTGTATATAAAGGATAGTGAGAGGGAATACAAATTTATTAAGTAAACTAATGTTGGAACTTGCGCGATGCGCAGAGTAATATTGAAGGATGAAATAATCTTTTATAACATCATTTAAAAATAGTAAATTATATGATAAAATTATAAATTGTATCTCATTCAGATACATTGAAAAGTTGTAATGTTAAGATATCTTTTCTTAAGTATCCTGTGAAGTTTTTCATTAGGTATGCAATAGTAAAAGTCATGCATTGTATGACCTATATAAAATACATTATTAATGTACTTTTCAATAGTGATAATAATTTTGAAAATTTAACTAATTATATTGAAATAAGAAATTAAGTATTATTTTATTTTACATTTATGATTTATTCTAAATGATTGTTTATTTATTTAAAATATTAATGTATTACTTATTTAACCCCCTTCGCAGAGTCACTGTAAATACTACCGTGATTAATGGGTGGTGCTCCCTTATAAATACTACAACTATGAATTAACCCCCTTCTCTTCTGTAACAATAATGAAATTCCTTCAACATATAATATAAATAGATATGGAGAAGAAGGACATCCTTGGCATAAGCCTCTACTCGAATTAATTGGACCGAGCTCTTTGCCATCATATAAGAATCTATATTGAATTGTAGAAACACAGAACAGAACCACAATGATCCATTTGATGGAAAACCTAGCCGTTCCATCATTCTTTTTAGAAAATCCCACTCAATACGGTCATATGCTTTACTCATATTAATTTTCATGATTGTCATACCCACTTTGCCTGGACATTTTCTTTTCAGATAATGGATTACTTCATAAGCTGCCATTACATTATCCGATTAAGGTGTCAAGGGACAAAAGAACTTTGGAAATGATATATTATGTCTGATAGTATCTCTTTGAGACGATATGCCAAGTCTTTTGTTATCATAGAGCACATTACTGCAGATTTTTCTCTTTGGGAATAAAAACATGAGAGTATTATTCAAGCTCTGAGATAATATCCTATTGTTTAAAAAAGAAAGACAAGCAGTTGTGATGTTATGCCAAACAATATCCCAGTAATGTGGATAGAATATAGGACTCATCCCGTCCGAACCTAGTGCTTTATCCAGATGCATGGAAAAAACTACTAATCTAATCTCCTCCATTGTGAAATCATCTGATAAAGTGTGAACTTCTAAAAGAATAAGCTTCACACACCCAAAAACTCCCACACCATCCCTACCAGTAGATTGAAAAAGTAATCAACCATATCTTGCTCTAAACCCGGGCCCATATCTTGCCACATCCTGTTAGCATCTTATAGTCGTTCAATCTCATTCTTCTTTCATCGTGATGAGTCTTCGGTAAAAAAGAACTTGAAATTTTGATCACCACCCTTCAATCAGAATTGCTTAGCTCTTTGCTTCCAATATGCTTCCATTGATTGGAGACAAGAATCATAATTTTTCTAAGTCTTGGCAAAAGACACTATAGAAGCAAGATCACATTTAGGTCGAAGAAAGGATAAATCCCTCTTAAGCTTAGAAAGTTTCTTTTTATATATCTTCAAAATGCCCCCACCTTAGCTAGCTAACTCGCGACTGCAATTTGCTATTTTATCCAATACAGAGTTGGAAGAATTGTTTGACTAACATCTACCGATTGGGGACCTGCAGTCAGGTTCAACCAACTAAAAACTTTGAATCTGAAATGATGTTCATATCTTTAGATGGACATATATTTTTAGGTTGTAATAAAATTGGAGAATGGTTATAAGAGAAAAGGCAAATTATGGACTTGATAATTTGAGAACGATTCAATCTAATCCTTAGAGACCGGTGCTCTATTGAGCCTTTCTTCAACCCAGTTATTAGACCCTCTTCCTGACCCCATGTAAATTCATACCCCTCCATGCGCATATCAATCAAATCATTTGGCTGTACTGCATCACAGAAACCATCCAGTAACCATTGAGGATGAGGAAGACGTCCTCATTTTTTGAAAGATTAAAATCCCTTATACAACACCAAGGGAGATTTAATTTATTTTGGAGAGATTTAAGGAGAGCCATGATTCCCTTCATTGATTGTGATATGGACTACCATAGGATCTAGTAAAAAGCCATAAACGTTGATTTTTCAGAAAAACAGAAACATCAATGTGGTATCTGGAATAAGATAGCAGTTGTGTGAAATTTTATATTTTCAAATCAGAGCTAAACCTCCATTATGACCCACACTGTTAACTATAAAGCACCCCTCAAAGCCGATAGCATTATGAACAACTTCTACTCTACTCCTACAACATTTGGTTTCAGTAAGAAAAATAAGAACAAGTTGATATGAACAATCTAGGTCCTTGAGGACCCAAATTGTAAATGGATTATCCAGACCATGACAGTTTCAACTTAAGAGATTCATAATTATTAGTGAGCCTAGATCTCAGGACCCACCGAATAAGGACCCCTTTGGGGCTGCAGAACTGAATTGATAACCATAACTCCACCATAATCCCCATGTCCTCTTTGTCACATCTCCTACGTTTTCCATCCACTGCCATAGTCCTTTCAAACTTGGAAACCTCACTAGACATGTTACTGGGGCCAATGAATAACTGCTCTTGGTCCTTTTGAATATGTGGAACGTCAAAGTGTTTTATTAAAGGAGCTCAACTAACTCCCCCTATTTTCAAGGGAAACTTTCCCAACTATTTAGTACGTGCGAATTGAGCATTCTCAATTGTAATCGCTTCTGGGTTATTGGTAGCAAGCTGCTCCAATCTTAGCTACCGTTCTTCGATCAATGGAATAGCCCAATGGGAGGAGGCCCAAAGCTCATGACCAAACAAATGCTCTGAGATGCCTCTAATACCCATAAGATTTTGTGAATAGAAACATTTAGAGTGCCCCATGTTTCCATAAAGAAAATAAAAACTTGGAAGTTGTTTGTACTGAAAACTAATCAATAACCATTTGTCACTTGATTTTTTGAACGGCATTCTACCTTTCAAAGGCAAAAGCATGTTGAAAAGAATGTGGATTCACATGAAATCGCTCCATATACTAGAGAAATTGACAGGGTCAGATTCTAGGAAAGAACCCACATAATCACCTATGGCTTTGGCAGCCTTTTTAGTCATGAAACTTTAACAAATATAATGTACTTGCAACCAAAGATGGGTGTGGAAAAGAGGAACCGTATGTGGCTGCTCATTAGATGGTAACTTCTAAAAAAGGAACAATGATTGATGAAGCACCAACGGCTCAAAGCCATTATTCTAAACAGGTCACTTTCACGAAAAAATTGAAAGAGGAATAAGTTCCTAGTGACTTCTCAAATGTTGACTCCATATATAGGTTGCCAAAGCGAAGCCATCATCTACTTCATAACGGTAAAATTGACGTTGCAATTTGTAAGGAAGCGCCCCACTAAGGTGAGCTTGGAACTATCCGAGGCATTAAGGGTTGTGGCATTTTGCAACACCAAACCACTAGTCTCCTCCCTTGCTTTGATGAACAGGTGATCTAAGCACTATGAAATATCTCTAAGACTCTGTGGATTGGAAGGCATAGTTGAAAGGAAAAGGAAAAACGAACACTTGTTAAGGGAACAAGATAAACTTTCACTAAACTGAACCAGACATAACATTCCATAAAATTATTATGCTAGCTAAATTATTAACTTAGCTTTTGGATTTTTAAAAATTATAGTGTTACACATTAGAAATATTTTTTTACTATAATGGTCAACTTTTAATTTGTTTTTATGTAAATTTACATATATTTACGAACTCTATAACAAGTATGAATGCATTGTTTACATATTGAGAATTAATTTTTTTAATGTTGCACCAAATGTCAAAAGTATTTTTCAGGTAATTTTTCAATGTAACTGCCCGACGCTGTTAAAAAGTAATTTATTTATTTTTTTTGAAATTTCTCTTTACATATTTATTATTATTATTATTATTTATCCAAACGACAGAACATAAACGGTCCAGTCGTGTGAAGCGAAAAAATTCGCAGTTCCCAAATTGACACATTTGACCAAAAGGGGGCACACACACATCATAATATCCGAGTCGGATGGCGCTTTCTCTACTTTCTTTATTTATTATCGTAGACAGACCAGAACATAACAACAACATATTATTACTGGCAGTACAATTGTGTCGTCGTTGCTATACAAACTCCCACCAATTGCTTTTTCTTCCTTCTCTTTCTACTGCTGCTTTTTCGTCTCTCGTCGGAGTTGTTGCCTTTGCCGCTCGAATCCGGCGACTCTTCCCGCGAATTTGTCATAATCTTAATATCTCGAAATGGAGAATTTGTAGGGTTTCTTTAAAAAGATACTCAGCGTAATTTCCATAAGAAGAGATGTCTCGCCAGACGACGACGTCTGCCTTTCACAAATCCAAGACTCTAGACAACAAATATGTGAGCACTCGCTATGTTTTCATATTTCTCACTTCTTCTTTACTATTTCCTTAGGGTTTAATTCTATTTTGGTTGCTTGCAGAATTGTTAATTGAATGATATTTGCCTTTTCTTTTTCTTTTTCTTCTAGGGTTTATTTATTTATTTATTATTTTACGAATTTGAATTTAGGCACCTGATGTTCATTTCTACGGAACTATAAAAATGGCACTGCAGTTTTGAATTCATTGTATTGTTTTGTTTTGGTTTTAGAAGAATGAGAATATACTCATTGGATACACTTTCAACTGTGTAAACTGCTTATTGTATGCTTTGACTAAAACAAGCTGTTATGTGATTCCCATTGCTTTTAATTTTTTCATATATATTTAGAATGTATTACAGAGAAATTTACTTTTGTAAAGGGGCAGTTCAGCAAGTGATCTTAATTTGTGAGCACTTCACTTCGAGAGTTCCAGCTTGCATTATATTTTTTATGTGTTTCGGTTCTTAATATTGTGTCTGTTTTTATGTAGATGCTTGGGGATGAGATTGGGAAAGGCGCATATGGTCGAGTTTACAAAGGCTTGGATTTGGAGAATGGAGACTTTGTTGCGATCAAACAAGTTTCCTTGGAGAATATTGCTCAAGAGGATCTTAATATCATCATGGTTTGCTTCTATGTTTCTCTCAGTTTTATATGTTGCTTCATTGTTGAAGATAAATTGAATTTTTGTTCTCATTTCCATATAAATTGAATTTTTGTTCTCATTTCTATACGCATACCCACCTTCAAAATTGAAGAGGAATGCCGAGAAAAAAAAATCTATCATAAATTTGAGATGAGGCTTCTGTCATTATTTTTTCATTATTTTGTGATAGTTCCTGTATACAATAGTCAATTAACTTTTTTAGTTGGGAGAAAAGGAAAATAATGTTAGGAATATTTGTTATATACATCATTTTTACATTTGTTCAGAATATCTTCTAGATTTAGAAAATTGCAGCTCATGTTTCTGTTGTCATCCTATTAATGTGCTAAACTAGTGTTGCTTTGCCTTATTTTATGGCATTTTGTTTGGATATCTCTTATTGCTGATGAAGGACTTGTATCATGGTGTTGCCTTTTTTTCCCTCTGAAATTATTTCCAAATAATTGTTGACCTTAAAATGTCTATTTAGGAACTTTGTATATGATAGTTGAGGGGTTTCTCTATATCTGTTCTCAGTCCTGTCATGCCACCTTGTATATTGTTGTATGATATATTCTTTTGGTTACCAGTGAGACTTATTTATCTGGTGAAAGCAGTAGATTTCATTCTGATGACTGAGGGAAAGAGACTTAGATAAATAGATTAATTCCCAAACCCCTTCCTCGACTTCCCAAGTGTGATAATAATACAAGTGTAGTAAATAATAAAGCTAACTATCAGTTTAATTGGGACATAGTTTTTTAAGATTAACCAATTATCATTAACCTCATTGATGGACTTGCTTTGGGACAGAAATCTTATTTCCTGTGGATCATTTGGATGTTTTGAATTTCATCATTGGATATAAATGGTAGCCTGGTGTTTTAACAACCTTACATCATACCATCATGCTTTTCATAGTTCTTACAGAGTACCTATCAATTAAAAATATTGATTCTGATGTGAGTTTGTGATCTTTTTAATTTTTGTGTCTTTTGGTGTGAGCGATAAAACTCTGTTGCTATGCCTGCACAAAAAGTTCCTGTTGCAAGTGTCCTATTACTATGATTGGAAATCTTTGGCATTATAGTCTATGTGGCTATAAATTTATTTGTAATTATGTAGGAAGCTAGAATAGTATGTGTGGAAATGATGATACTAAGGTATTTTATTTTGTTGTCAATTTGTTATCTGGTTTCTAATGAATAAAATGTGTCAATATCTATCATAGAAATTTGCCTAACAGTGGTTCCTTTCCTCTTTGATACACTTGTTCGTTTGGATCTGCCAATTTTTCAGCAAGAGATTGATTTATTGAAGGTATCATCTACTCTCTGAAGCTATTTTTTCATTTTTTTTTCCAGTTGCACTTTTACTTCCTCCCCCTTTCTTGTGTTGGTAATAAATTGCTTGTAGAGAGAGCTTATTTGTGGACATTAGGGCTTCAAGTCAACCTTAAATTGTTTAGCTTGATAAGCAAAAGTATCGAGTACAACCATTCATTGTTTTTTCAGTTTCTGTCTGAGATTACTGAAGTGCAGATACCACTGGTGTGTGAAACAAAAAGGAAACAGAAAATATGTGTGGAAATTTGGTGTGATGAAGGGTGGGAGAGGGAGTAAAATTTTTGTTTCGGCATCTTCACCTTGTAAATGGCAATTATTAGGTATCAAAATTTTTGGGTAAGAACTGCATGTGTGCAAGTATGGCTTAAAGGGTTTTGTTTTGTGTGTAAATAATTGAGTGCTGGACCTTTTTTTAGGTCCTCTGTGTTGTAACTGTCAATTGGTCATTTCTTCTGCACCCTTATCATTTGTGATGCTCCGCATCCTAATATGTGTGCTTATGCTAATGTTGGATTCTGCTTTGGGCTCATATAATGCTTCATATTTTTAGAAGTATACAGGCTTAGTTGTCTTTAAAAGATGTGTATTTTCAATATGTTAATCTGTAATTTTTGACATAATAATTGTGTTGCAGAACTTGAACCATAAAAACATTGTTAAATACCTTGGTTCATTGAAGACAAAGACTCATCTTCATATAATTCTTGAGTAAGTGTGCTAATATTCCTGTGCTAGCAACCAGATAAACTGGGTGATATATAAGACCCTGCCTTGATATTTTCTTCTGCAATTGCGGCATGCTATTTAGGTATGTGGAGAATGGCTCGCTTGCAAACATCATTAAGCCAAATAAATTTGGGCCTTTTCCAGAGTCACTGGTGGCTGTTTACATAGCTCAGGTTTTCTCATGTTCTTGCAGTTTTTGCATTTTGGGATGACTTTCTCTTACTGATTATGAATTACTAATGGTGAATTCATGATAGGTTTTGGAAGGCTTGGTTTATCTACATGAACAGGGTGTCATTCATCGGGATATCAAGGGTGCAAACATATTAACGACCAAAGAGGTAATGCACTTGTTTTGTTTTTAAGGATCTTTTATTTAGAGATGAGGATCTAGGTAAGCAAACTTCATTTTCCTAGAACTGGAGAGAGAAGTCTAGCCGAGCTCCCAGTGCTGCTCATGCTCAAATCTGTTCCCTGGAATATAAATTTTGATTAGCACTTCCCCTTTTATTTCAATTGGAAATGTGATGTAAGAGAACTTCAATTCAACTGTAGATTTGATCAACTGAATAAACTCGAAATGACTTCTAGTGCATAAACCATATTCAATAAGTTTGTAAGGAAATTTGAATTCAAAATCTCTTCCTATTTGTTGTAAATCCTGTATGATCTTGGTAGTATCCTAAGAGTCTTTCTCTCAATTCTGTCAATGCCTTTTTCCCCCTTTCGCCACGTGGACAATCATGACTTCACTAATAATCATCGCTGTTGACATTTTTTTTTTCTTCCATCTTGAACTTCTCTGTTTCTTTGGCTCATTTGTGTTGCAGTTTTTTGGTGGTTTGAATATTTATTTTTTTATAGCTTAAACTGATGCATAGTGTCAGAGACTCAGAGTTTTTAGTGTATAGTTAGTTTGATGTTTCTGGGAAAATTTGCTTTGTGAATTTTATTGGGATCCTCCTGTAAGTGTTGCAGTATGCCAGATGTATGTTTGTTGTTATTTTATGAGACAAATTATGCTTTGAAGATAGACGGATTGAAGAAGAGAGAACAATTTTGAATTGGTGAGATTTTGAGAAAATGTTGCTAGATTTTTTTTTTTTTTTAATATCAGTTGTGGGAGCTATACTAGGTTTAATATCAGCTAGTATGGTCTTCATAAGGAATGATATTGACCTGATACACAAATTATCTGGAAATCACAATGAAACAGCGGCACATTGGGCGTTATGGCTGCTACAGCTGTTATGTCCCCAGCCAGGCGGAAGATGAAGAAGAGGAGAGAAAGAAGAGGGATGAAGTATATGCCTTGGATTGCGACAGAGGGAGACAGTGCAATCTGGCTCTAGATTCTTCTTTTTATTTTAAAATTGGATAGGACAGAAATAATAAGTGATGGCTGTTTATTTGATGTTCTTTTTTTTTTTTTCTATGGTTTAGTGGTTAATTTCTGACAATTCAACCTATGCCATTCTTTTTATAGCTTGACTGATTAATGGCTTTTTTTTTTCTTTAAAAAGTTTCTTAAAACTGTAGTACCTTTTGTTTCTTTTAAGCATTAATTTAATTTAATAATTCTATCAGCCCTTTATAAAATAAGAAGTTCCTGCCACAATTATTAGGATACCATTTGTTATTATTCAATAAAACATTACTTTTGATGTTCGTTGAATTAATATGCCACATTTAATTTAGTTTCTGGTTTTCAGTTGATTTTGAGTCAAACTAATGGCAGTCAATTCGGACTGTTTCAATCTGATTCTGTTCAATTCTGTAACAATGTTTTTGGTTTTGACTCCATTATTTAACCTTGGGACTACATCTTCTTCAGAGTTGGTGAAATGCACTTCCAAGCTATTCCCCTGTACTGTGAAAATTCAAATTATTTTTACTCACTGGTGTTAAATACCAAACTCGCTTAGGCTCTTTGATGCATCATTAAGAGCCTGTTTAGCATTGAGGTCAAATTATTTTTCTGAAAAAGCACCGGTTTAGATGTTGATTGGAGAAAGTAGCTTTGCAATGCTGTTTAGTTATTTTGAAGCTTTTATAACTAGATTATGTGAAATTTACCTTTAAAACAAATTTCAATGACCTCTAACCGACATTTTCAACAAAGTGTTTTTTCTCAACAGCATCTTAGGAAACAATGCAAATGCACTCTTAGGTGGTCTCATTGAGAATGCAAGTAAGCCTTAAATATTTAAAGTGTAAAGGGAGAATGAAAAAATTATGGGAGGCTATGGCCCAAAGTAAAGAAGTTGAAGGATGTTTTAGGGAGTACAATGAATGTTTTTTGGTGTTGAAAAGAAAACTTATGGACATTCAGTGATGAAATGCTATGATTTTTTAGTTTGCTTCTTGAGAGGTTCTGCTAACTTTACTTTTTCTTCTTGAGTGTGTGACAGTTTGAGATGGAGCTTATTGGATCTGTGTTCCTGTGACTCGGCAGTATTAGTTAGCTTATTTTTGCGTATCCTCCTTTTCAATTCTGCATTTCATACTATAGTTGTTGGTTCATATTTTTTAAGACATGTTGAAATTATTATTTTTACACATAAAACAACAAATTTTTTTGAAATTCATTTTTGCTGGCAGACAGTCCAGATGATACTGTGATATGTCTAAATCCTGGTTCATAGTTTCAAAGACATGTTAAAATTATTATTTTTCACATACAAACAACAAATTTTTTTGAAATTCATTTTTTGCTGGAAGACAGTTCAGATGATACTGTGATATGTCTAAATCCTGGTTCATAGTTTCAAAGAGAAAGGCTTGTTGGTCCTAAATGGCAGTAAGAGAAAGGCTTATGATGATGCCAAATTTTGATTTGAAGAATGCTTGTGAGATTTTTGTCCATATGAATCTCTATTGCAAATTTAATAATTCGATGATAGATTAAGAAAAGAGAACTTTTATGCTTAACTCTGTTGTGACCAGAAGGTGTGTCACATTACTGCAATCTATTTTCATCTTTTGTTTGTTGACTTGAAGAATTGCTATCTTCTCTTGTTTTGCTTTTCTCTTCTGTAATAGTGTCTCTGAAGTAATTGTTTGACTTGTATTTTTTTTTTTCAGGGCCTTGTGAAACTTGCTGATTTTGGTGTTGCAACAAAATTAACTGAGGCTGATGTTAATACTCATTCAGTTGTTGGAACACCATATTGGATGGCCCCTGAGGTACTTCATTTATATTTTGTTTGAGTTTTTACGTCAATACACTGTAGTTTGATAATTATGGTTCAGTCCTCAGAGTTTATATATGCTTTGTCTTTTGGTTATTTTATGTTTGATATGTGAGGTGTAGCTCTGAGAGATACCGCGTGTACTTGGGTTGCACTCCCTAGCCATTCTAGCCTTTGTTTTTCAGAAAGGAAGAAGCCAATATGGCCGAGTTTATTCCTGCTTTTTTCCGTTTCAATATGCGCTTTCAGGCTAAATTTGGTGTGGGGTTTGACACCATGAAAAGAAAGGACAAATCTGTCATATCTTGTGCTTGATGCGTGTAAGGAAAGACAAATGTTTATCTTGCTTTATATAAGGTAATCATTTGACAAGGTTAGAAGTGTGAGAGTTAAAATAATGCCCCTAACCCATCTCAAGTTTGGAGTGTAACCAGAGCTTTGAAGAATGGAACTGGAAACCAAAATGGAAATGGAAATGGAAATGGTGTTGCCAAATTGGCCTGAATCTACTGCTTTTGCTGTGAATTCTTACGGCAAGATATTAAGTGAATAATGCTGAAGGAATGCTAATAATAGAACTGCACTTTCATGAAAGAGCTACTAACCACTTATTGTCCTGTTACTGACGAGTTTTGAAACTCAAAATCAGTATATACTACAGATAATACTTTCTAAGGTAGACAGTCAGCCGTTTTTGTTTGCATTTGAGCTAAAAATGGGACCATTTGGAGTTCTGACTGGATGTGAATGACAAAAAAAAAGGCTTTTGAGGAGTTTCAATCATCTCGGCATTTTAAACAGAAAGCACGGGCCATTTCTTATGTATCCTGTATTGTTTTCAAGTGATTATCAAATCAACCATGGAGAAATAGAAAATAAAGTAATGATAGGTTGAAATCCCAACCTGAAATGAATAATACTTTATGGAATGATGTTACTTAAAAAAGCTGAATGTACGTCTATAATTCATAGGCAACATTGGATAATAAGAAAAATGCCTGAAAATTTTGTAGAAAATTTATATATAGATGTCAATATTTTTTTTTGAGCCAAATTTCAAAGGAGAAGATAAGAGAATATTAAACCTTCACTAGGATTATAATATCCAATTTTAATGTATTTTTCTTAAAGCCTATGAACTAAACTCAATATAAGGTGAGAAAAAAGGAGATTTACAATGTGAGAGGTGAAGTAATAATAAAGTAAATAATATAATAGGCTATTTATCTAATAACCAACGAGAGGATGAAGAATAACCTAAGGTAAATTACTCCTTACTGAATGACCTATGATATTAAGAAAATTAAAGTTGAGTAACAGCTTTTTGTTGCCTTTGTTTTTTCCTGGATTTCTTGAAAACATTTTAGCATTTTCTAATCTTTTTTTGCTTATTAAAAGTAGTCGATGGGAAACTTTTCTTGAGTTAGAGAAAAGTAAACCATTATCAACGGAATTGACATCTATAGATGGGGCTGAACTCATGATGTGTTAAGGAATGAGGAAAGCATTAGTGTCTCATTGAATTCTACTCAACACATTAGGACTAGGCTATGTTGTGGTCATGGAGGAGGATACACAAACTTACTGAACTTATGCATGCATATTGGGGGAGGGTGGTGTGGGTGATGGGAAATGGATGAGGTGACAGGATGGAGGAAAGTGTGATGCGCTAGGGGATGTTGATGATGTAATGAAAGGAGAACTTTGGTAATTCAGTGAATACGAAGAGTGGAGTGGACAAGAGAGAGAGAGAGAGGTGATGGGCATTTCAATGACGACTCTCCTCCTAAAAGGAAATGACTGGGGTACTTTTTTTATAATCAGGCGGTCTCAAGGATTGTTGGTCTTGCGCCGCATGGCGCAATCTTGGTGGTTTTGGGGAGTTTGTCCCGATATGCTTGGGTCCCAAATTTGCTGTCCTGTTATGAAGATTTGAATTCTTGATTTGACAACAATGTTCATGGTCATATTCTTTGAAGGATAGTTGTATGTCCAAATGTGTTCTCTAACTTGTAAGGTTATTATGTAACCATGTTTAGATATGCTATTGTTTCCCCATAACATAGCCTGCTATTCTTCAAGTCCCTATGTGCAAGTGGATGGTCTTTAGTGTTTTATATGCTGTTAAGAATGTATGCAAATAACTAAATACTTTGACCACCTGGCACCATGGGTTGGAAGTATGATAGTGTATGTGAAGTGTCTGCAGGTCTTATTTGGGCAAAACTTATTTATTTTCAGGTTATTGAAATGTCGGGTGTTTGTGCTGCTTCTGACATATGGAGTGTTGGCTGCACTGTGATCGAACTTCTTACATGTGTGCCTCCGTATTATGATTTGCAGCCTATGCCAGCACTATTTCGTATTGTTCAGGTTTGTTTTTGCTTTAGTTTGCCTGGTAAAATAATATGTTGTATGTTTATTTGATTTACTTTTAGATCCTTTCCCTGTTTTATTTTTGTAATTTTTTGGCCATAATTAGGTCTATTGTTTCAGGATGATCATCCTCCAATACCGGACAGTCTATCTCCTGACATTACTGATTTCCTGCGTCAGTGCTTCAAGAAGGTAACCATACTCTGCTCATTTCTGTAGTTTTCACTGTAAAAGTTGTAAGGCTTCTCTGTTATGAAAATTACACATGAAGGCACATTGTTTGGGCTGTGGTGCAATTTATTCTTTGCTTGTTAAGATTATACGTGTCAAACACTTCTCTGATACATAATAATATAAATATAATTTTTTGTCTGGATCTTCAGATTTTTCTTACCTTGATACTTCTTTGCCATATTTGTTTAGGTTAATTATTTAACTTTATCCTGTGATTTATGTGTGTGTACCACAACCAATTCCATAACTAATTATATTCAAACTGTGGAGCAGAGTTGCTATCCCAGGGATTTCCAATTAAACAAAATAAACTTGAACATTTGCAAGACTTTCTCCCTCAACATAGGGAGAAAAATGAATATTCAAAGGGCCCCTAATTCACACACGCGCACACGCATAAAAACAACAAAAGAAGGGGATATCAATTTCAACGATTTCTAATTATTCTTGAGTTTTAGAAACTAGTCAGTGAATTATGAGAACGAAATGACTGAATTGAGTTCTTCCTTTGCAAGGGACTAAAATAATTCAGGTTTGCATCATCTCAAGGTGCTTTGCATATTGAAACCTTACATTTATGATGTTCATCTTATTCAGTGGCTTGTTGCAAATCAATAGTGAAGAATTGAAATTTGAATCCACAAATCGATTTACTAAAAGCAAATTACTGTGTATAGATTGGAAATTTAAACTCATGAATGAACAAGTCTTTGTGATATGGATGGGTGATTTTTTAGAATAACTTATAAACAAAAGTTCTGAAGTCCTGGAAATGAGATCTCGTAACTTAAATGAAGGAATATATGTACTACCAGGAGTGCCAAATTGAAGTTGAGTAATGGTCCCATGGTCACCATATCTTCTCTTTTTCAAATTGGATGCTTAATGCAAGGTTCTTGTTTTGTTAATCATAAATATTAACTTCACAAAACATGCCAAAAGGAAAAGGAAAAGAAATCCTAATTTCATTGAGTCTATATTTCCTTCCTTTTGTATGTAAGTTTTGATGTACTCAGTAGAGATAGAAGTATTGTTTTATAACACAAATTTGGACTTAAAATTAAAATTTTCAATACTTATTAGTTTTAAGTTACTTGATAATGCTTTTCTGCATGTTACTAGAAGTTCCAGTTAAGCTAAAATTCAATTAGAATGATAAGTTAAAATTTTTAACTTAAATTTGCATTAAATACAAAAGTCATTGAGTTTCTAAACAATTTTGCAAATTAAGAATTTTAGCATTTATATTATTCAACACTTAAAACTCAGCCCTTATACTTTTCAGCACTTACTTCCAAATACCACATAAGTGGTCAGAACTTTAAAATGCATAAAACTTCAGTATGGATATGGTCATGAAGGTTTTTGAAATTCTAAATTAATTGAATTTAAACAAAGGCAGAACTATAACAGATTTGTGTTTTATTTTCTTTTATTTAATTGATTAAAATTTAATTTAATCTTTCCACATAGTGATATTTGCTTAACTTTCTCCTCCTACATGGCTGCACCTCCTTTTAGCTTGCTGTGCTAGATAGCCTTTATGTGCTCAGCTTTACACATGCTGTATATATATATATATATTGATTTTGATTGACAGGATAATAAGGCATGAATTTTTTCTGGTTGATGCATATGTTTGGTTAACTATGCTTATGGAAGTAGCCATCAATAAAAATCCTTAACTGAAAAAGGCATTTTCTTGAGTTTATTGGAAACACTAAAAGAGGAGGAGGAACTTTAAACATGAATGGATGCATGGGAAATTGCTGTAGCTGCTGCCAGTTTTTGTAACGAGTGGAGATAGACTATTAGTGTGTACAGTTGAAGTGGGACTGGGAATTTGCATGCGCACTTCATGGGAGGGAGAAATTAGCATCATGTTTAGATATAGGACTGATTTTTTTTTTTTTTAAAAAAAAAAAAATTATGGATGCCCTAGGCGTCCTTG
Source organism: Jatropha multifida (assembly GCA_948099535.1). Classification (NCBI taxonomy): domain Eukaryota; kingdom Viridiplantae; phylum Streptophyta; class Magnoliopsida; order Malpighiales; family Euphorbiaceae; genus Jatropha; species Jatropha multifida. The sequence continues at coordinate 30,120 of CANUEX010013187.1, forward strand.
TGTACTTCAACAATATAGGCTAGTTATCCAGTTCTTCTTTCCCTATTCTTCCAGGTTGCTCAGTTGCATATACTGGAGTTTCAACAGCCTTTAAGATTCTAGCATTTTCACTCTCTCTCTCGCCCTCTCTATCTCTTCAAAAAGGCCAACTAGAGTTGTCAGTATTTTAATTTGGTAAAGAAGTTTCACTAAGTGTTGGAAGTTAGCTATTTTCTGATTTGTGGAGTGTGCCCAAACAACATGAGTAGAATGGTGAGAAATTAAGTCTTCCTTGATCAGATTTCCTTTGTTCCCTGAGTGATGGATAGATATTGTCCTCTATCAATGGGATTATCTGGAAGGTATTGGAGTGCTTGCTAGGATGATATGCTTGCATATTTGGGTTCCCCTTGAATCGTATAGCTCCTAGCAACTCTGGCTTACCTAAAGTTTTTCACATCTCATTCACTAGAACTTTGCAATTGGTATCTGTTTGTTTGACTCTTGCCTTGAAGTAATGTGCTCTCTATTGTTGATGGATATTTTATCTGTTTATTTGACTCTTGCCTTGAAGTAATGTGCTCTCTATTGTTGATGGATATTTTATTTGACTTTTTCTAAACGTGTGAGAATGCATGGGAATCCCACATTGCTTTAATATAAAATAAGTGTTTGGCATATAATGAGTGATGTGAACTATCCAAAAGTGACTAGGGCTATTCTGTATTAAAGGTAAGTCGAACTCATTATAAGTCCAATCATTAAATGAATTGTTTATTTGATTTGATTTTTTGCCATAGGGCCCAGATTTAATAACATGTGAGAGCTTGGGGCTCCAACCCATGTTGCATGAGGGAATTCCCGAGTGGATTGTGTCTTGATGGACATGTATTAGGCCATCATATACTTGTGAAGTGGCCCGGTCGCCACTTGAGATTTTTTTTTTGTTTTGGCCGGGGGTGGGGGGGGGGGGGGTGGGGTTGCGTGTTGGTGGCTTTGGGTGGGTGTGGGAATCCCACATTGCGTTAATACAATGAAAGTGCATGGCATATAATGAAAAAGGTGAATTAACCAAAATAGCTTACGTCATTTTATGTTAAAGGAAAACCCAACTCATTGTAAGCGCAATTATTAAGTGAATTGTTATTTGATTTGATTAACTGCTCCTGGAGCCCAAATTTAACAGAGTAAATTTAATAGTTTTAAATGCCATATGTATTTGCATATTTCAGGATGCTAGGCATAGGCCTGATGCAAAAACACTGCTGTCTCACCCTTGGATACAGAATTCTAGGCGTGCTTTGAACTCTCTCCGTCACAATGGATCAATAAGGTAGAAAATTTTTTACTTATTGAATTTGGTCATCCTTCGTAAAATTTTCTAACCGGTCTTTGAATTTTACCACCTTTAGTTGTATGAATTACCCTGAACTGTGGAGTTCTGATTGTTTTATGCATCTCAACTTCTATAATAACCGATATATTTGCATGAAGTTTAGCAGCTAATTTAGTTGAAGTGTAACCTCAGTGCTTTTCTTAAGAATTCATTTCAATGGATCTATATGTAATGCATCATTTAGAGCCTTAGCTTGCATTGGCAATGGAGATTACATGTTACTGTAGTTTTGTGTTGTGCATCTTTCTGTATTATTTCACACCTCTTTAGATCTTTCTTCTTTAATATAGTGCGCCATTCTAGAGCTGGAGCAGTAATTTTGTATGCTAGTTTTGTTTGGTTCCTGTGAACTAATATAATCACAAGCTTGAAATCTGATGCCTGTCATTATTATTTTTTTTTTCCCCAAGGTTTGTAAAATGTATCTGTTTTTCTCTTTTAATATTTACTTGGTCTGCTTAGATATGAAAATTTACTTGACTGCCTTAAGTGTTTATCGTCTTTGTTGCCCCTTGAGCCTAGCCTAAAAGGTGCTACCTCATTTAAGTCGCCTGCCTAACCACAGTAGAGCAGCTAGACCTAATGCCTATTGGGCCTCGAGCTTGAGGAGCGCCTTCAACAACTGCGCTCATCCTTATCCTGAAACTTGATCTCTTAAATGCTAGCTTCTAATTGCTTCACCCTGTTTTCTATCAACTCCTGTATGAATGTTGGTTTATATTTCTCTAAGCTGATTCTTTTGACTGGTGGCCTATATAATCACATTTTCCATGCAAAAACAGATGAATCAATTTGAGAATAATGATTTTACATCATGTCATTGTTGCTATGAAATATATTTAGCTGCCATCAATTATTTTTCGTGTTACATATTCTATTCTAAATGAGCTTCTCTTTTATACCTACTGAATACTTGCATTTTCCTTCTGTTTTCCTTCTTCTGTTGGCATTGGAAGAAACAAGAATTTGTTTTAGCTCTAGACGAGAAGGGTCAAACTATAACCTGTTAATTTTGCTTATGGTCCAAATACAGCAGTTGTATATCAGATATACAATATAGATATTATAATAATTCTACGAGAACCTTTGGGGAATATGATATGTTACTTTGCATCATGGTTTTGGATGGCGACTGCTACATAATATAATGACTCCTGTTATTTTTGGATTCTTTCGGACTAGTAATTGGGAATGACTGGTGAAATGCACTTTTCAGCCATTTTACCCCTCAAATGGCAATTACTCTTTCCTGTTACAGAATCTCAGATGTCGTTCCACATATTCCCCCTTTATTTGCAACTGACTTTTCTTTCAAATAAATTCAAGGTGGTGCTGGCTCTACCATGGGGTGACAATACAATAATACACTACACCGATGGCTAATTTAAAACCCTGTTGTGTAAGAGTATCTTCACTTTATGTGGCATGCATTATTTGGATCCTCTCATGTTTATGCAAACACGTCCCATCAATGTCCATCCTTGAGTTAATAAGAACAGTTCAGATCTTGTGAGAAATTAATTTTGCCTTTTCATGAAGTGGGGTGGTTATTTAGTAGATGATGAAATCTCATCCGTGCATTTTTCAATTCAGGGGTTTGTACATGCATGTTATGTCATGTTTGCATAAAACATGAGAGGATCTTTATCCTTAACATAAATGGTCATTTCATTCATTAATTTGGAATAAGCTTGCGTTAATGTGGTAGTTTTTTTGGAATTCATCTCTTCAGTCTTTCTCCCCTCTCTTTAATTTGCATCCAATGTCTAATGTTTTCTTTTCAAGTGTTAGTACGGTACTTCATCACAAAATTATTTCTCTTTTGGCAGAAGCATACAAGAAGAGGATTCAGCTGATGCAGACAATTTAAATGAAGATAATCAGAGCCCTGGTAAAAGCCATCCTTCAGGGAACACTGAAAAGGCTTCTGTTGAGTTCGAAACTGTAAGACCTCGTAGCTCAGGCCTTTTCATGAAGTGACATTATGTAATTAGTTAATATTTACACATATTATCACTAGCCAAGAAATGTACTTTGGTTGCTTGCGTGGTGATTCTTAACCTGGTATTGCTTAATGAGAAATTAAACTATTTCTGCCACATTCTTGATCTATGTCCTCTTACCTTCAGGATTCCAGGAAAGAACTAGTAACTGATGCTGCTGGTGTTAGTAATTCTGATAAAGATTATCCTTCAAATTATGATATTATTGAGGAAAGAACTGATAAATTAGAAGATGATCTTCAGTCAGATCAAGTTCCAACATTAGCTATCCATGAAACATCCTCTCTGCAAACTGGTTCTAGTAGACTATCTGCCAATAAAGTTGCAGCTGTCTGTGCATCTCTTCATGGCCCAACACATTTGCATGACCAGGATGTGAGTCCCATTAATGGTGGGATCATGTCTCCGGAAGCAACAGTGAAAGATGCAGATAAAAAGCACGGAGAAAAAGGAAGTTCCAGTCGTGCTGAGAATAAATCATTTGGTTTTGCACCAAGTCGTCAAGATAATGGTTTTCAAAAGGTGAAATACTGTTGTGCTATTGGTTTCTCTGAATTAAGTGTTGGTCAATTGCTATAAATGTTCATATATTTTCCATACCTATGCTATTCAATTGCTGTGTGTGCATATTACCAACAATGGCTAGCATAGTTTTCAGGCAGCTGTTTTCTCTGTGTCCACTTGTTTTCGCTTAGAATTCATCTCCGAATCTGATCAAAGAATAAGATCAGGTTGCCTTTTGACAAGTATCAAATAACAGAACACAAATAGCAAAGAGTTGAAGTCCTTCATCCATCCATTTGTCAGTTTACTTGTTTGTGTGGATGACATGAATGTAATGCATCATAGCAATGATTATTTGGCCTGCAATACTCTTAAAATGACTGAACCAATTAAAGAAAAATAGAAGCACTCTGTGTTGGTTTTTAATCAAAACAAGGGTGTGGAAGGATTATCTACATATTCAAACTTGGTTTTTCAGTCTGCTTTAGTTTTGTTAAAGTAAACATAGGTGTGGTTCATTCGCAGAGCTATTCCTTTGCTTCTGCAACAATGAACTGAAAAACATCAAGCAAATTTTAATTCGTTGACACTGGCATTGCCCCAAAAATGTTGTGGTTGCTTAAAATCTTCATTTAATCCAAAAATGCAGTTGGTTGGAATAAACCTTTAGCTTTTAACTAACTGGTAATATTTCGTTCTTGTACACATAAAAAAATCATGAAAATTGTACGCTGATACTAGAGATTTTTTATTTTTTTATTTGCTCGTCATCCTTAGTAGTTGCTATGAATGAATTATCTTGTTTAGATTAGGGTGCTGTGCTACTGTTTTTTTGTTTTCATAGTTCTTACTTCTTACCAGTCTTTCTTATTTTAAATGCCTTCATTACCAAAAGTTTACAATTTCATGAGTAATGCCTGTTCTGTAGATTTATATTATGCACTTTATGTGCATAAGTTCTTCTTCTTTGTATAGAATGCATTAATTTTTTTGCTTGAACTTGTGGTGCTCTTTCCTTTTTTATTTTTCTTTTGTTGTATTTATATTTATATAATGGCTAGGCCTAGGCTTGAAAGGTCTGTAGTGGGAGCTTGAAAATTATGCTCAGTGACCTCTATTCTTATCCCTGCTTTACTCCTCTCCCTTTCTCCATTCCCTCTTTAACTACAGAAGTAGTAAAAACTTATGGATCTGTATAAATGGCACTGTGAAGGCTTCACTGGCATTGGGAGGGAATGAGCTTAGTAGGTTCAGTGACACTCCAGGAGATGCTTCACTTGATGATTTATTTCATCCCCTGGATAAACACCTGGATGATCGGGCAGCTGAAACTTCAACTTCTGCATCAACATCACAAATAAACCAAGGCAATGCATCTGTAACTGAGGCAGGGAAAAATGACCTGGCTACAAAGTTGAGGGCTACCATAGCCCAAAAGCAGATGGAGGGTGAAATAGGGCAGACAAATGGTGGTGGTGACCTCTTTCGCCTAATGATGGGTGTTTTAAAGGATGATGTGATTGATATTGATGGTTTGGTATGTTCACGTACTTTGTTTAACTGTTCTATATAAAGATTTCCTTTTTCTCCTCTTTCATAATTTTAAATCCCTGACAGTTTTTCGTTTTGTATGGTTTCTTTGTCAGGTTTTTGATGACAAATTGCCAGCAGAAAATCTTTTCCCCCTACAGGTATGTACATAATCTTGCATTAAGAGCCATTAATAATTTCCTTATTTGGAGGATGGCAGTATCACATTATGAACTGTTTAGTATGAAACCTTAATGAGTTTCTTCTTGATGTGAAATGCAATATGCTTACTGTAATTTTTTTTTTCTTTTTTTTTTTTTATGTTTGGAACAATTTATTTTCCCTACAAGGTATATTTGTTGGAACAATATACATCAACACTAATCTATTGTAACTTGACATGCATCTCGTGCATTGCTCCTCTATTTCCTGCTATCGTAAAACTATGAAATATTAAGGCTCCATTTGTTTCTGTAAAATAACTTGCAGGAAAATATTTTTAATAATTATCCATTGTTTGGGGTACTCAGGAAAATAAGTCAGTGAAAAATATTTTCATGGTCAAAGGAATACCAAGTCATCTTTAAGGAAAATAATTTTTCATTTTCAAGAGAGAAAAACATTTTTCAGAGATCGACAAACTTATTATAACTTTATAAATACATGTTTTTTAATTTATTAATCACCAGTAGTTATTACCACCGCTCACCGCTCACCACTAGCCACAACCACCAGTCATCGGGGGCCCATAGCCACTACCATTGGGACCTTTTAGAATGCCTCATCTATAAAGGTATTAAGTTTATCTTCAAATGATTTTGGGCATACATCTTTTTGTAATCTGTTCCCCTCGCTAGCTAGGTCTCATTGCTTCTTACACTTAAATAGGTGACAAAGCACAATTTGCTGTGGTAGTTTGACCAATTGGCATGGACCACTGGACTAATCAACAATTTGATTTTTTTTCTGTTTCTAAGCATATTTGTTCTAGCGTTTCGTACAGTTGCTTCTATTCATTGTTGCTGAAGGAATTTTTTGTTAGGATTAAGACTATATGTTGGCTGTCACCTTGGGGAGTGGCAGAAAAGAGTCCTGCTATGTAACTGCTTTGTTTTCTGTTTCTGTGCTATGCATTTCTTTAATGATTTGCAGCAAACATTATTTGCATTGCATGCCTAATCTAACTCCAATAGAGAAAGGAGAGTTTGCTCTTGAGTTTAATTTATTGAACATTGAAAATTGTGAAAAATAAATATTCACACTTCGGTTTCCCGGTCTATATTGTGATTGAATAGTGAATAAACAGGCTCCGCTCAAAGCATCCTGTTTGCTTCTGACATTTTGGAAAGTTTCTGGTGTTAATGTTATGATGATGTTTAGAGGCATGGATTTATCAAGGTGTAGTAGCTTTGAAATTCTAGCATCTGATGCTGTTGTCGATGTTTTCACTCGGCCAAGTAGATTTGGCTCTCCCCTTTTCCCGAACAGTTAGGTTTGCCAGTTCTGTTTTGTTGGCATTTCTCACTTCAATGTCATTGCTAGCCTTGCCTTAATTCTCATTGCTGTATCCTCTTTGTTTTTCATTTTCTGGTTCCATCTTAAGTTGAAAGATTTCTTACATTGTAACTGGAGTTATATTCTCTTCATGATAAATGTTCAAAATCTTGAATTTTCTTGAACCTCCATTGATACTATCCTTGAATAAATATGGACAAATTTAAATGGTTGTGTATTCAAACCTTTATTATCTGCCTTTTTTTTTCTTTTTTTTTTTCAATTTTTAAAACTAATAGTTTGTGATTTTATTGCTTTTGCTTAGCAGGCTGTTGAGTTTGGAAGATTAGTTGGATCATTAAGACCTGAGGAATCAGAAGATGTAATTGCATCTGCGTGTCAGAAACTTATTGCTATATTTCATCAGCGCCCTGAGCAGAAAATTGTTTTTATTACCCAACATGGGTTGCTTCCAATGATGGAATTACTTGAAGTTCCAAAAACTCGTGTATGGCAACTAGGATTATTGTTTACGTTGCCTTATATATTCTTTTAATTTTTGTTATTTTGTATCATTAGTTTTGTTTCCAGTAACAATGATTTTATTTGTGTAAATTTTCCTTGTATTTCAGGTTATTTGCTCTGTCCTTCAACTTATAAATCAGATTGTGAAGGATAATACTGATTTCCTGGAAAACGCATGTCTTGTTGGCCTGGTAAGTAATATGTACCTTCAGGATTCTCTTGGTGGAAATATTGCTTTGTCTGGCCAGTGAAGGAGTTTATTTTTGGAAGTCATAGCAGTCGAAAATTTCAATTTTCTTTCATGGTCTTGTGTAATTATTTTTCAGAATAATATTCCAGAATGGTTTGAACTAGATTCAGTTAGTTCTCTATTATTTATCTGATAAGTATTTGAACAATTGATAATGATGAATATGAAGTTCTCTTCGTCTGCCTTTTTGTCTGGAGTTTCTGATTTTTGGTCATTAGGTCTAAATCTGAGAACGGTACAAGCTTGGCTTAGTTTTCTTATGCTTTTACTTCATAAAATTTGTTGAGTGGGAGCTTGAACTTGAAGCAAGTTCGTGTGGTCCTGATAACTGGTCATAATTCAGTCCAACATGAATTTGTGGACCTAGCAAGCTACGGTTAAGCATGTTAATGAGCTTATCAATTCAGGAAAAGAACTACATCATAGTTTACAGGTCATAACTTAAAATGTACAAAATTAAACTAGTATAAATTTGCTATCTAATTTTCTCGGGATTAGAGAAAAAGGAAACCCCTTTATAAAAGCAAATATCCTCCTGATTTCTCTTTTTAGATGTGGGATAATGAATATAAAATTTGAAACCATGCTTCTGTCAGCAATAAACTTTGGAAACTTTGTCATCCAGCATATCTGTGACACTTGAATGAATTGAGCTTTATCTTTTTCAAACTTTTTTAATGTATGTTTGTAGCATGATTGTCAGGTTTTTCTTTTTCCTTTTTTTAAAAAAAAAAAAAATTTAACTGAAGCATGATCGCCAAATTGAGTTTGTTGATACATTAACATACAAAAACAAACTTGTACAAATTATTACTGAGCTGAGGTCCTAGCTATTTGCTAATTCCATGGGTTTCTTGCTTCTTTTTCGGTATTAAGAATATATTCTGTGCTTCTCTATCTCCTTCACTTTCTTTCCCCATCCTTTTGGACATGGATAGAATATTATTTGAATTCATAGTCATTCCTATTTACTGTTAATCCTACATGACAGATCCCATTGGTCATGAGCTTTGCTGGACCTGACCGTCTCCGGGAAGTTCGAATGGAGGCAGCCTATTTCTTGCAGCAGCTTTGTCAATCAAGGTGGAAAATTACTCATTTGTGTTATTATAGTTCTTAACATTGATTTCTTATAGAAATTCCAGGTTAAACTGAGATGATGACCTTTTGGTATAGCCACTTGACATTGCAAATGTTCATTGCTTGCCGTGGAATTCCTGTTCTGGTGGGCTTTCTAGAGGCTGATTATGCAAAATACAGGTTTGACTTCATAATGAACTAATTATGTTTTATAAGATACGGTGTTTTATTTCCGTTGAAAATGATATATACTTAATTATGGATATGGAAGTTGATGAGTGGTACAAAATTAGACTCTTAAAGAATAACAAAGGTTCCTAATGTCTGGACAAATTTTCCAGCGATGCTGGAAATTAAAGTGATAGATTGATTGAAATAATTTTAATCAACAAAAATTCTGATGTAAATAACACCGAGTTTTACATGCAATGCACATTACAAAAAGGTTAGTCTTTGCCAAATTCACTGATCTACTTCACTTCCAGGGAAATGGTTCATCTAGCTATCGATGGCATGTGGCAGGTCTTTAAGCTTCAGAGATCAACCCCTAGAAATGATTTTTGTCGCATAGCTGCGAAGAATGGTATACTGCTTAGGCTTATAAATACTCTTTATAGTTTGAATGAGGCAACTAGGCTAGCTTCTATATCTATTGGAGCTGGATTTCCACTGGATAATTCAGTTCAACGACCACGTTCTGGTTCGTTGGATCCCAGCCATCCCATTTTCATTCAAAGTGAGGCATCACTTTCTGCATTGGATCAACCTGAAGCCCTTAAGGTCAGGCATGGAATGATTGAGCATCCTATGTCAACGGGCACACAAGAACCTTCTCGTGCTTCTACTTCAAGTTCACAGAGGATGGATGCCATTCAACCAGATGCTAGATACCACCTTGTGCATGATTCTGATAGACCTCAATCTAGCAATGCAGCATTGGAAACTTCAGCTGCTCTAGATAAAGCTGAAAATATGGCCACCAAGGAATCTTCAGTAATTGCTTCTAAAGATCGAGACAACTTAGAAAGGTGGAAAGTTGATTCATCCCGAGCGGAAATTGATGGTCAGCAGCAGCGATTAACTGGCTCTACTAACAGGGCATCTACAGATAGGCCACCTAAATTGGTTGAAAATGCGTCAAATGGTCTTCCTGCCATGGTATCTACTCAACCAGAGCAAGTTCGACCCCTTCTAAGCTTGTTGGAGAAAGAACCACCTTTCAAGCATTTCTCTGGTCAGTTGGAGTATGTACGCCACCTCTCAGGGTTGGAAAGACATGAAAGCATATTGCCTCTATTACATGCATCTGGTGAAAAGAAAACAAACGGCGAATTGGAATTTTTGATGGCAGAATTTGCAGGTAACACTTTGTATTCATCTGCTATTCTATGCATTATTGGGATGGTCAAATCATCACTCCTTGTTTAACCAACCTTAGTTTAACTAGAACAATGGTTTAATGAAAATAGTTAAACCACCGAACACAGCAAAGAATAAAGGAAAACATTAGTTTACTGGAAATCTGTGTTCTGTTTGAACTTCTCCTGGCATATGTCTGTGCTCAGTGGTCTACCAAAATGTTTGTAGGTAAAATAAAACTCAGAAACGAGTTTCAAGTTTACTTTGGTGAATTAGCTTATGATTACTTCACCTTTCTACTCTGCACCTGTGTATCAGCTCGAAATATTGGTTTATATTTCTCATTTCTAATTTAACTATTTTTTTTAATTAAATTAGTAACTGGTGGCTGATTTTCTCCAATCTGGAACACATTTCTTTGTAAAGGTGAATGATGTTGTTTTATGTTTAATAGAGGTATCAGGGCGTGGAAGAGAAAATGGAAATCTAGACTCTATTCCTAGAGCTTCACACAAGACAGTGAATAAAAAGCTGGGAACATTGACATCTAATGATGGAGCTGCTTCCACATCTGGTATTGCATCTCAAACAACATCAGGCGTGCTGTCTGGTTCAGGTGTTCTGAATGCTAGACCAGGGAGTGCAACATCATCTGGATTACTTTCCCATATGGTATCAACAATGAATGCGGAAGTTGCCAGAGATTACCTGGAAAAGGTGGCAGACCTTCTACTTGAGTTTTCTCAAGCAGATACAACTGTAAAATCCTATATGTGTAGTCAAAGCTTGCTTAGCCGTCTATTTCAGATGTTCAATAGAATTGAGCCGCCTATTCTTTTAAAGGTACCAAAGAAAATTTGCTATCTGCCCTTTTCTGAGTCCGCTTTTCCAGCTATGGAAAATGAAACTAGTCCATCTTGGCCTTCCCCTCTCTGTCATTGCTTTTAGCTTGTCTAAGGAGTTCACTCTCTCTCTCTTTCTCACTCTGCTCTTTATTAATGTACAGTTACTCAAGTGCATAAATCATCTTTCGACTGATCCCAATTGCTTAGAGAATCTTCAGAGAGCAGATGCAATTAAATTTTTGATTCCAAACCTTGAACTCAAAGATGGACCTCTTGTAGAGCAAATTCATCATGAGGTTAGCATTCATTATTACATCTTAACATTAGCATTCAAAGGCTTGGCCCAAGCTGCTCGTAGATTTTATCTGAAGTTGCACACTGAATACAAGTGTACATATGTGCATATGCATGCACGTAGACACTCGCATTTAAATTTAGCATTTGTTGTGCGTATTGTTTTACTTTCAAGTGTGTAACAGGCCTCAGTTTACATTTGAAGGTGCATACTTGTAATAGTTTGTATCATTTCAGTGATATATTACTGCTTTTCAGTGCTTTGGATTTTCCCAAGTCGTCTTCTGAGTAGTGTTCAAATTTTCCCTTGTCAATTAGGTTATTCATATTTGCCTTCTAACTTGCGTGATAAATGAGAAATTTTCTACATGCGATAGAAGCTTTTGTTTTATAGTTGGTATTTAGTATCTCACGGCAAACTGATGTAGAAAAGCTTAAGGAAAATCTGGCCTTTAGGAATTAGGGTTAGGGTTTGTAGAAATCAAGAATTAGAGGTTTGAAACCTAATCTGGCAGATCTGATTTCTGTTTACAATAATAAAGGTAAAGGCAAGTAATTTAAAAGTAAGCTGCTAGTATTACACTAATATGATTGGGAATCACTCCTATCAAGAAAGCCTCTCTCTTTCTTGGGTTAGATTTGCATCTCACAACTCAAAAAAAGAGCATGAATTGCTGAAATTTTATTAATTGAAATATGAAAATAAACCATTAAAAGCATGAATATTTATAGAGTACTCCTAAACTTTTATTCGCTTGGACTTCTCCTATGTTGACTTGTAGCAGTAAAAAAACTTAGACGTCCAAATTATTTGGCTCATATGTTTACTAGGACAACTCAAAATAGAAGAAATATTTAGGACTCAAAATAACAAACTAGTACCCAAAATCGACAATATCCACTGGAACACCACAAATCAGCAGGGCTGTTTTCTGCAAAAATTGTTAATCCATTTCCCATATGTGGTCCCCATTTTTATGTATGTTGAGAAAATGGTAGAAGAGAATTCACTCACACAAAGGAACTAGTTTCTGTAAAACGAACCTCAACAGGGCTGGTCTCTGTTGATTTCTTTACTGCTTATATTTTGTGGAAGGATTTTAAGTACAAAATAGCTTGTTACAATGCTTTACTTTTCTATTTAGATCATATTGGACTTTATCTCAAATCTAGCCCGTACTTAGACTGCTATAACAATCAACCTGAGCCATAATTTCACATAACTCCACTGACAAAATTGCTAACACAAGCAAATATAATAACAGAATTCAAAATATAAATTCGCACCAAAATAAGAATATCTTAGTAAATTCTCAATTCTCGAAACAAGGGTACCAAGTATTAGCAGTTTCATATCAAAAGTTGTTTTGTTATTCTCTATTGCTTGGTTTAGTATGGTATTCTTTTACTTACATATGGATTCTTCTTGCCAAATACTTGCTTCATATAATGCTAATGGTTCTTTCCCAATTTTCCTATCTTGAAGGTTCTCCATGCACTATTTAATCTGTGCAAGATAAACAAGAGGAGACAGGAACAAGCTGCTGAAAATGGAATCATTCCGCACTTGATGAATATCATTATGACAGACTCTTCCTTAAAACAGTATGCATTACCTTTACTGTGTGACATGGCTCATGCATCTCGTAATTCAAGAGAGCAATTAAGGGCCCATGGTGGATTGGACGTGTACTTGAGCCTGCTTGATGATGTAGTTTGGTCAGTGACAGCATTGGATTCAATTGCTGTTTGCTTGGCTCATGACAATGACAACCGCAAAGTAGAACAAGCATTACTAAAAAAGGACGCAGTCCAAAAATTAGTGAAGTTCTTCCAAAGCTGTCCGGAACAACAATTTGTGCATATTTTGGAGCCATTTTTGAAAATAATCACGTAAGCAATCTAATATTATTCTCATATTGTTTAATTTTGAAAATCATATTATTTCCTTATTCTTCGATACCAAGTACAGTGGCTGTCCAAACAGCAATGTCTATTTGCTGGTCAGATAATCTAGATTATCAATGATAATGATATATTTAGAAAAATATATATATTGACGGGCTTAACATTTTTGCATCTCAGATATTTTCACTAGTAAATTTGTCCTTGTTCAGATACCATATTACTGTTTTGTGCATATCTTACAAGTGGCACAATTAGTGATCTTTTTTTATTTCTTTTAATTGGTTGTTCATTGTTTGTTTGTTGTTGTTGTCTCTTCTCTTGGTTTTTTGTCATGTTCTATATATTTGATCATTTGGAAAGGAAGTATTCTGAGTTCAAAACAAGTTCTAGAGGCTTAGAGCTCTTCTCCAAAACAAGCTTTTATCTTGTTTAATATCGCTTGGTTAATAAATAATCAACAGAAGAAGGAACCTTCTGTAAGCTGCTCTAAAATTGAGGATTGTGTAAGTATGACATGTGTAACGCTAATATTACAATGGTTTTTTATATGGTATATTGTTTACTAATCACAAGCATGTCTCATCCCTTTTTTTGTTGTTTCTGCTAGTCATTGAAGGATGGTATACCTGCACAAATTTTCTTGAATCATATTGTGCAAAATTATTGAACTTGTTTTCTTTTTCTATTTTATGAATTCTGTACTGTATTTTATTCATTTATTATTTGTTTGAACGCAGGAAATCATCCCGGATAAATACTACATTAGCTGTTAATGGTTTGACACCTTTGCTCATTGCAAGGCTGGACCATCAGGACGCTATTGCCCGACTAAATTTGCTTAAATTAATAAAGGTAAGAGTCTGGACTTAGCTCTCTTTTTTTGTGTTCTTCCATGTTGCAGAAGAGTTTTTTTTGTCACCAAATTATGCATATGTATCTATCGATTAGAAGTGATTAATATGTACATGCTACCTAGTACAAATTAAGTTTATTAGATTTAAATCGTGATCCCTCCTATGTGTCAATGTATTCGTATGCTTGTAATAATTACGAGTTGCTTACTGAAACGTGTTGCGGCAGGCTGTCTATGAACATCATCCTCGGCCGAAGCAATTGATTGTGGAGAATGATTTGCCTCAAAAACTTCAGAATTTGATTGAGGAACGTAGAGATGGGCAAAGTTCAGGAGGTCAAGTGCTGGTCAAACAAATGGCTACTTCTCTGCTGAAAGCACTTCACATCAACACTGTTCTGTAAATTCACGTCAACCCAACTTGTATATCTTGTTTTTTTTCTCCCATTTATTAGTATTTTGTTTTTGTTTTTTTTTTCATTTGAACTTGGTTTCCTTGTTTATATCTTGCAATATTGTTGTTCCCAATCTGTATCTCAAAGGCTCAAGGTCCCGTCGGGTGGCTGTGGTTTTTCTTTGGGAGCTGCCAGATTGATTTTTCCTCCCTTAACTTTTCGTTTTCCTTTTTCTTAACCTGGTGGGGCTACGATTTTGTTTTTGTTTTTCTTTCTTTCTCTAAAATACCCTAATTTTTGAATTGTACATGATCATAGCGCTAACCATTGGTAATCTCAAGTTTTTTTTTTCTTTCTTTTTTCCTTTTTTCCTGATAGTTTTAATACATTCTCAAGTTTTATAATAGTAGTTCCTTTTTATTTACTACTCTGGACTATAATACTTGTCATATTTGAGAAAATAGATAGTTTTAAAATACTTGTAAGAAGTAATAGATGTTTTTTTTTCTCTATTTACCTTTTTTTACATGACTAATAATTACTATTTTAATTTAATGGTTTTTTTAGAGAATTAATATTAAATGAAGGATAATATGGTCAATTTGTCTAATAATTTATTTTGACTTAGACAAATTTAATGGATTTTTTAAGAAGTGTGATATTTTAAACGTGATAAGTAATGTACAATAGGGACAGTTATTATTTTTCCTTTCTTTTTCTCCTTTATAATTTCGAAATGGTTTTATATAGCTGACAAAAATTCACTGGTTGAACCGAGAATAAACTCAATGAATTTCATGAGCCATAAATTCAATATGTTTAGTGCTAATGTTATACATCATTCACATGATCTAATGGGCCAGCCTAGCCTTGGATAGGCCTAACACGTAAGTATGCACTTTAATCCGTGTAGCACATTCTATTTCGCGATTGATCTCAGGGAATGTGGGACACTCATGGCGACGCATTAATGGATTTTTTTTGTTTTTGCCATCTCGACTGGACGTCAAATAAAATGCCTTAAAATATCATTAAGGGATACAAATTTTCATCGAGAAAAGTGAGGCTATCGTTCTATATTCTCCTGTTATCTATTTAGTCCGAAAAGAACAAGAATTCAGGAGGAGAAAAATCAAAGATGAGAGTGACATGAGAAAAATATAAGAAATTGGGAGGTTGGAAAAAAAAAAATTAAGGGTTAAAATTGACTTGAATACGCGAGACAATTTGATTTGTTTGTAAGATTTGTATGTGTTCTTTAACATTGTTTTTCCCTATTTATAAGGGTCCTAGGAATGCGCTCCAAGCAAGGTGTACTTCTAAAAAATCTATATAAAAATTCAAAAATATCTAAATATATGCAACATTTATAATTTATGGTTTCTAGTCCCAAATGGTTTTCTTAGTTCTCTTCTAATATATAACACCCTCTCCAAGCTTTGCCAATTCGGATCTCTCATTTATATTGAATTTTGGATATGCATTAATAATGCTACCTGCACATGATTGTTTGGTTTGGAAACCCATGTGCAACATTAGCCGGCTTAAGATCACCTAAAGAATGTATCTGATCACTTGGAAGGTTGCACCTTTCATTAACAAATATTGTCTCTTCATGCTTACGATAAATGGTGGATCTAAGCTCCCCTTGTGGTTTTACAATCTCTAGATCTTTTATAATCTCGATTGATAACTCTCAACTGTTGTTTTTCGATCAGTCCTTCCCGCCGTTAATATTGATAGTTTATCAATATTTTCTTATAAGAATTCCAACTGAATATCCTACCAGTAGGGATGCTGTAGTAGACTTATTAGTTTTCATTCTTCTTTTAAGATTGACGAGGTTGTTTGTATTGATGTGGACTCTAGCCAATAAACTCACAAACCTTATTTCAAGAGATAGACGCCACCCATTAGAATCTGTCTTTTTTCTCTTTTAAAACATCTTCTCCCCATTAGCTTCTTTTCATCAATGTATCTAGTTGGAACAAAAATTTGGAGAACTAGTCGACTCCTTCGACCAATTTCCTTTCTTGGTGATCCCGCTTGAAACCCTCTTTTCAATCTCCATGGAAATATTTACGTTGTCATCCCATCTTTATCCATCAGTCTTTACTTCTTCCACAACTCCTTTTGTCTCGTTTAACCAACTGCTTTACTTTCAGATTCGACCCGTGTCTTCATCGCTTTTAGACATGGTCGTCTTGTTTGGAGTCCCAATAATCGACGAAATCATATATCTCAATCTTTTGGTCAATACAAAAGTAGTGCTAGTTTCGACCTCGACAGCTATGGTTGCAATCATGAATTGTTCCTAAAGGCTCTTCAAGGGAGTACCTCCTTCCCTACTATGATTGAACATATTGTGTTCTTCTATACTTCCTATGTAGATTTATTTTTTGCTTACCCTCTGGTAAAGTCATGAAATTTGATATGAAAGTAGCGATAGCTTTGGTGGAGGATAGAAAATTGGCATTAGGTAAAACATTCTAGCTCGTCTTTGTAGAAGTCTCTACCTCTTTATAGAGGTTGATGGTTACTTCTCTAAATTTGCGATGAAGGTTAATCCTCTTAATCAATCGCTTTCAACCTACGGTCATAGCGTTGCCCATTTTCCAGTTCAAGGACTAACTGGAAGAATAATACTTGGAAAGTTTTATTTATCTTTTGAGTACAACAGATCGATTTGCTCCTTTTTTTTGTCCTTTTCGCTCATATTATTATGGCGCATCATAATTAAGGACATATTATTCCTCCATTGATCTTGAGGCCAGAATTGATGGCAACCACATTGATCGACCATTCTTTACCAGCAAGACTTGTTTTGTAGAACCAATTTAGTAATGGATGTTGAGAAGTCTTCCAACGTGACAGTATACAATCGCAACTTTCTCGCTTGCAATTTGGCCTTACTCAATCTATCCTTATTTTATATTCTTCTCTAAATTTCCCGCCTTCCACTTACTGACTTCGCATTTGAAAAATTAGCACTTGATCTTCGCCCAAGATGGGTGACTGTGGATATGATTCAAGATCATCATGGGACCATCATCAATTTTTAACTTTGGTGGGAGAATATTTCGGATGGCTATATGAGAATTTTCCATTGAAGGGTTATGGGCTCTACACTAGAGGATCCCTTCTCAGCAACACTCCCCTCCATTAATATGGTTGGGCATGAGTAAGTCTTCTTCTGCTCATGATCTCTTCATTTTCCTATAGATAGGATCTAATATATGCATTCCCCATTCTAGATCAACTCTCAAGCAACCAGATGATTGTATCTCTTCCCAAGCAATTGTCCTTGCGGATAGAACATTAAAGGTGACTTGAATGCACGAAGTAATTCAATTTGTTTGTATAGATTTAAGTGTGCATACAATATTGTTTGCTCGATTTATAGGGTCGTAAGAGTGTTCTCCAAACATGGTGCACTTTTTAGAAAATATGTACAACCCAATAATATTCTAAATGCACGCAACATCACAACTAATGGGTTTTAGGCTTACATGGCCCTCTTAGCACTCTTCTAACCATATAATGATGCTTTCCATGCTTTGCCAATCTGGGCTTCTCATTTGGGGCTAGTTTTTAGGTCGGCATCAACATTATCATAAATGAATTTTTTATCATCTTGGTCGTTAGTGAGAAGGGTTCCATTTGTGGATCTTATGTTGGTGATTGATAGTTCATACTTTTATAGTATTTTTAGCTTAATTTTATTAAAAATTATAGTGCTTTTTCTTACTTTGATTAGTTTTTGTTTAGATTTATTTATATTTTTAATTAAGTTTCCTTGATTCTTAAAAAGTTTGATTTGAAGAGTTTTTAGCAAGAAAATAGCTAAAATTTGCATAAAAAAGGTTAGAGCTGAAATTTGGAGTCAAAAGCTCAACATGGCCAAGTCAATAAATTAGACGGCCTAGCCGTGGCGTTTTACTAAGAAAGCTAAAAATTCAAATGAGCCGAATTCGACTATTTAGTATGTGTAGATTTGAATTCTGGGCGTGATTTGTGCATGGGACTGCAAGGAAATAATAAAAGGGTCCACATTATCTATGTGTCAACCTTATTTGGTAAAAGAAGATTCCTAATTAAGAAGAAATACAACACAAAATCAATTTTTGATTCACATAATATTTTCTCCTAATTAGGCCAGCTAGTTTTCTACTCCGATTCAAAAACATACTATGAAGTCTATATAAAAAGATATCACTACAACAATTAAATCATCGAATCTTAGATCTTAGATATTTATTCTACTCTTTTCTTAGTTTTTCTTTCTTTTAAGTCTTCAAGTAGTCAAGTTGTGTAAAGAATTAAGGAAGTTGTCTACGCTATTTATTGACTAGTTTTTATCTCTAAACTCTTAATCTTGTTTTTACTTTTCATTATTCATACTGATTATGAAATTATTTTCAAGTTTAATTGAGTTTTATTTAATTATTATGTCAAACTAAATTTTCATACTAGGGATTTGATGTAGTTTCATTTTTTTTCCAATTTATGATATTAGATTTGCTTTTCCTTATTCAAGATATAATTTATTATTGAACTTAATGCTTCCAGACAGAGTTTCTCCCCTGGATTGATTTATTTCATTAATCACTATCGAAATAAGGGTTTTGAAAGAAAAAGGTAATAAATTATATGAGAATAATAACTTAATGCGAAAGCCATATGGTTTGACTCCTAGGGGGTTTTCATAAGTTAACGATATTAGGTTATGAATTTTTAAACAAATCACAAAACTTAATGATTTAATTCATATTTGATTGCACTATTAGGAGATAGGTAATTAGGCGCGGTTAAAATAGCTAACAATACATCAGGAGAGTTTGTTAGTGATTTTAGGGTTGTTTCCCCTACTTGAACAATTAAAATTGATTAACAAACTAATAAAATAAATTAAATAAAACTAAGTGAAGTCAAAATCGCTAGTAGCTTTTAAATCTTGATTTCTTTTCATCAAATATTCTTGCTTGATTCTTTTCAATTGTTTTATTTTATTTTATTTTTTTTATTTATAATTATTCTTTTTATTATCGTTTAAATAATAGTAGGTTAACAAAATATTGATACTTGGTATACAATCCTCATGGGAATGATATTTTACTTATTCTTTATTATCTATTGCAATTTCGTACACTTGCGAAAAAACCTGTCAAGTTTTTTACGCCGTTGCCGGGGATTGACGTTACTTATATCAATACTGATTACCCTATTATTAATTTATACATGTATCTTCTGTTATTTTAATTTTCTTTTCTAAGGAATTTAAGGTATTTATTCAAAGACGAACTCGTAGCATTGAACCTTTAGTTTTTGATCCAAAAGTTGAAAGGACCTGTCGAAGGAATAACGCTTCAAAAAGGAATCGAAAGCGTGAACAAAGAAGGCAAACAAACATGGCTCAATTAGAGATTGAACTAGTAAGAGGAACATGAGATATTGCAACATCAACTTGAACAAAATCAAAGGCCTCAACCTCTTATTCACACTTTGTGTGATTACACAACTCCTCTTAATGGGACCACCTCAAGTATCACCAAGCCTAGGGTAGAAGCTAACAACTTTGAGAGCAAACCTACAATCATCCAAATGCTTTCCACCTCAATTCAGTATGTAGGTTTACCTGGTGAGGATCCTAGTGCCCAAATCACAAATTTTCTAGATATTTCTAATACATTCAAGCAAAACAAATTTTCTGAGCATGCCATAAAATTGAGATTGTTTCCTTTCACCTTAAGAGATAAAGCGTGTTCTTGGTTGCAATCATGCCCTGCAAAAAGCTTCACTACATGGGAAGAGCTAGCCAAAAATTTTTGGCAAAATTCTTTCCATTTTCAAAGACCATAAAGCTTCGCAATGAGATAATGACTTTTGCCCACCATGACCAAGAGATTTTGTATGAAGCTTGGGAGAGATTTAAGGATCTATTAAGGAAGTGCCCAAATCATGCTTTACCCAAGTGGTTACATATACAAAATTTCTATAATGCGTTATCTCCTAACATAAAGATTACTTTAGATGCAGCTGTCGGAGGATTTTTTGAAAGAAAAGGGATTGATGAGGTGAATGACTTGATAGAAGAGATTGCGAGCAATAGCCATTACCAAACACCTTTAAAAGAAAAAGAACTACAGGAATTTATGAGATTGAGGCCATTATTGCGCTTAATGCCAAGGTAGACAATATGGTAAGAAAGTTAGATTTATTGACCACTAACTCTATTAATTCTATTATGCAAGCATGAAACAAATGTAATGGGCAATGCAGAATTGGGGAGGGCATGTTGGAGACTCTAAATCCTCAAACTTTGGAGCAAGTTAACTATGTGATGAATCAAGGAAGGAAGAATTACCTATATTCTAACTCTTATGATAACAGATTGAGAAATCATCTCAATCTTTCTTATGGGTATCCAAATAGCGCCTTGAATACACCACCAGGTTTTCTTCCTTAAGAAAAGAAGGTTCATGATGATCTCCTCACTACTTTCTTTGAATCCTACATGGAATTCATGAATGAAACTCGAGAGAATTATAAATTCGACAAGCAATGATAAGGAACTTGGATATTCAATTTGGATAGTTTGCAAGCATGATGGCCTTAAGACCTCAAGGTACATTACCTAATAATACCGAAAAGAACCCCAGAGAATAGGTACAGGCTATCACTTTGAGGAGCGGCAAAGAATTAGAAGATTCACCTAAGAAGGAGGAAGAAAAGAAGTACAACAGAAAAAGATCCCCATCATGGATCTTAAAGAGAAATAGGAAGTAAAGTCATATGTTCCACCCATTCCTTTTCCCCAAAGGCTCAAGCAATCAAAGGATGATTAAAACTTCCTCAAATTTCTTGACATGTTCAAAAAGCTTCAAATAAATTTCCCTTTTACTGAAGCTTTTCCTCAAATGCCCATTATGTGAAATTCTTAAAGAAGATCCTAAGCAAGAAAAGGAAGATTGATGATCAAGAAACGGTAATGTTAATAGAGGAGTGTACCGCAATCATTCAAAATAAATTGTCTCTTAAGCTAAAAGATCCAGGAAATTTTTCTATCCTTTGTAATATTGGAAATCTTGATTTTGACAAAGCTTTAACTGATTTAAGTGTAAGTATTAATCTTATATTTATGAAGTTTTTAAGATGTTAGGGATGGGAGAACTCAAACCAACAGGGATGTCTCTACAATTAGTGGATCGATCAATCAAATACCCAAGAGAAATTGTGGAAGACGTGCTCATTAAGATAGGTAAGTTTATCTTTTCTGTTGATTTTGTTATCCTTGACATCGATGAAGATAGAGAAGGATCCCTCATCCTTGAAAGACCTTTTCTTGCAATTGTGAGAGCATTGATTGATATTTATGAAGGTAAGCTTACTTTAAGGGTAGATAAAGAGGAAGTTGTTTTTCATGTCCTCAAGTCTTGTAAGCTTCCTATGGACTCTTGTGATTGCTTTAGAATTGATGTTGTCGATGATTGTGTGAAAGACACCTTGCATGTTAAGGATAAATTAACCATTGATAAAGGTGATTTTGACATCAATGTTCAAAGCATAAAAAGTGAGGAAGAGAGTGCACTACCAAAGTGAGAACTGAAACAACTTCCATCTCATTCAAAATATGCGCTCTTAGGTGAGAATGATTTTTTTCCTATTATTATTTCCTCACACTTGTCACTTGATCAAGAGAAAAGGTTGTTACAGGTTCTAGGTAAGCATAAAAAGGCTTTAGGATGGTCAATTTTAGATCTAAAAGGAATCAATCCAAGTGTGTGCATGCACAAGATTTTGATGGAAGGATATTACAAGCCTATAATTGAGCATCAAAGGAGATTAAATCCAAACATGAAGAATGTAGTCAAAGTGGAAATCATAAAGCTTTAGATGCTAGAATTATATCCAATCTCAGATAAAAGTTGGGTAAGCCCTGTTCAAGTTGTTCCCAAGAAAGAAGTTATGATAGTTATTTCTAATAATAATAATGAGTTAATTCCTACTAGAACTGTCATAGATTGGCGTGTGTGTATTGATTATAGAACACTAAATAAAGCAACACAAAAAGATCACTTTCCTTTACCTTTTATTGATCAAATGCTTGAAAGACTTGCAGGTTATCCTTACTATTGCTTTCTAGATGGTTATTCAGGATATTTTCAAATACCATAGCTCAAGAGGATAAAAAAAAGACCACTTTTACGTGCCGTTATGGTTCTTTTGCTTATAGGAGAATGCCTTTTGGGTTGTGTAATGCACTTGTGACTTTTCAAAGGTGTATAATGTTCATATTTCCTGACATGGTTGAAAAATTCATTAAAGTATTTAAGGATGATTTTTCTGTGTTTGGTTCTTCTTTTAATTCTTGTCTTCGTGATCTTTCTCTAGTAATGTAGCAATGTGAGGACACTAATCTTGTCTTGAATTGAGAAAAATGTCATTTTATGATTAGTGAAGGTATTATTTTAGGGCATAGAATTTCAGGAAAAGGAATCATAGTGGACAAGGCCAAGATATAGTTAATTGAAAAGCTACCACCTCCAAATTCAGTAAGGGGAGTAAGAAGCTTTCTCGGTCATGCAGGTTTCTATAGGAGATTTATTAAAGACTTCTCAAAGGTCACTAAACCTCTTTGTAATTTATTGGCTAAAGATATTCTTTTTTATTTTAATGAAGAGTGTTTGAATGCTTTTAATAGATTGAAGACGGAATTGATTTCAGCTCCTATAATTGCTTCACCGGATTGGAGCCTACCTATTGAGCTTATGCATGATGCTAGTGATCATACTATAGGAGTTGTTCTTGGGCAAAGAAAGGAAAAGAAGCTGCATGTCATTTATTATGCTAGTCGTACATTAAACGTTGCACTACTCAATTATGCCACCACTAAAAAAGAGCTCCTTGCTATTATTTTTTCTTTTGATAAATTTAGAGCATATTTGATTAGACTAAAACAATAGTTTATTTTGATCATTCAACCATTAAATATTTATTAGAAAAGAAAGATACAAAGCCTAGACTAATTCATTAGGTTCTTCTTTTGCAGAAATTTGATTTGGAGATTCATGATAAGAAAGGAACCAAAAATCTTGTTGCTGATCACTTGTCGAGGCTTGAGTTGGGGGAAGAAAAACAAAAAGAGATCCAAATTAATGAAGACTTCCCCATGAACATCTTCTTCTTTTAGCAAATATGCAGGTTCCATGGTATGCAAACATAGTTAATAATTACCTTGACTATAAGATTACTCCTAATCTTTCTTATCAATAAAAGAAAAAATTATTTTATGATGTTAAATTTTACTATTGGGAGGAGCCTTTCTTGTTTAAGTATTATAATGACTAATTCTTTAGACAATGTGTGTCGGAAGAAGAGATGGAAAGTGTTCTTCATTTTTGTCATTCTTTAGAATTTGGAGGACATTTTGGAGGAAGCAAGACAGCGACACATGTATTGGAAAGCAACTTGTATTGGCCTAACTTATTTAAAGATACTTTTAACTTTGTTCGTCTTTGTGATCATTGCCAAAGGTTAGGGAATATCTCCAAGAGACATGAGATATCATTGAACAACATTCTTGAAGTGGAGATCTTTGATGTTTGGGACTTGAATTTGATGGGACCATTCCCATCTTCTTATTCCAACCAATACATCTTAATAGCAGTGGATTATGTCTCCAAATGGGCGAAATCCGTTGCTCTTCCCAATAATGATGCCAAAAGCACAATGAATTTCATCAAGAAATATATATTCACATATCACGGTACTCCTAGGGCAATTATCACGGTTGGAAGTAAGCATTTTTGCAATAAGTATCTAGATTTCCTTCTTGTAAAATATGGTGTTACTCATTGTGTCAGTACCCGATACCATCCACAAACAAGTTAACAAGTAGAGGCAATAAATAGGGAGATCAAGAAAATTTTGGAGACTATGGTTGGTCAGTGAAGAAAGGATTAGTCAAAGAAGCTTGATGATGCACTTTGGGCTTATAGAACTGCATTTAAAACACCAATTGGTATGTCTCCATATCGAATGGTATATGGTAAGGCGTGTCATCTACCTATCGAGTTGGAACACAAGGCAAATTGGGCAATACAGTTTCTTAATTTTAATGCCAAGGAGGTGGAAGAAAAGAGGTTGCTTCAATTGAATATGGTGGGTGAATTGCGGCTAAATGCTTATGAAAATGCCAAGATTTATAAGGATTGAACTAAAAAGTGGCATGATAAGGAGGAATTTGAGAGTCAGCCAACAGGTATTGCTTTATAACTCTAGACTTCATCTCTTTCTAGGTAAATTGCATTCTCAGTGGTCTTGACCATTCACCATCAAGTAAAATTTTTCCACATGGAGCGGTCGAAATTATTGATGAAAATCAAAGCTTCAAGGTTAATGCTCAAAGACTGAAGATTTATCAAAATGGAGTTTTTGATGCAATCAAAACTACAATAAGTCTCGCCTGAAAAAAGGCCCAGTAAGTCGAGCTATATGACATTAAACAAAAGTACTTGTAGGAGACATCTCATGTTTTATTTTAATATTTCTTTAATTTGGTTCTTCTTTCAGTTAAAATGTGTTAAAATTTGTCTAAATTAGTGTGTACTTTGATCTATTATTTTTCACCCAACTAAAATTTCTGTTTGTATGCTTTGCAAGGACTCAATATTGAGATTCAGGAGAGTCAACGGTCTAGCCGTGTCAAATGCCATGGTCATGGACTTGAAGTGCTAAAAGAGAAGAAGCATATCTGAGAGTCAGGAGACTCCACAGCCTGACCGTGTAAATGGCCACGGTTGTGGCACCCAAGCAATTTCCAAAGGACTTCCAGGAGAGTCCACAAGCTGACCGTGGGATGGGCCATGGCCATGGTGGAAGCACAACGCAAGAAAATACTCACATAAGAGCCACAACCATGGCGCACTTAGCAAAGGCAGAGGAGAGTTAAGGGACTCCACAGCCAGGCCGTGGCGAGGGCCATGCTTGTGGCATGCTCAATAGGAGGCATAGGAGAATGAGGGGACTCCACATGCAAGCTATGTCCCACGCCACACCGTGGCACCCTAGTGCAAATTTCTAAAAGTTTTTTTTAAAGGTATGATTTCTCTCTCTCTAACCCAAACTTCTCTTTTCTCCTTTTCTCTCAAACATCTCTCTCTCTCTCTAAAAACCTCCATAGCCACACACCTCCACCTTCTTCCTCCTTCTCTTTTCTTTTTCTCTGTCTCAAACACCTCCCCTTTTCTTTCTCTCTCTATAAATTCAACCTTTTCTTTTACCCATGGAACCAAAAAGACAAAGAACCACCTCCTCCTCATCTAGAGCACGTTCAAATGCTACAATTCCTATGCAAAATTCACAATGAGGAAGGAGGCGACCACCATACCCCCACCGAAAATTTCACCACCTCCATTCACACTCTCTACACTGGAGCAACTAGAAAGGTATAATACTCTTGCTTTAAAACTTATAATACCAGATAGATTTATTGATGAGCATGCTTTGAGTATGGTGGGTCTAAAAGATGTAGTGATTAAACTTTTGAAATGGATTAGGTAGGAAAATTTTACTACTATGAAGGATTATGTATTTGCACCCTTAACTCTTGAATTTTTAAGTACTTACGCTCCATACATTTATCCTATTATAAATACTATTAAATCAAAGATTACTTTTCAACTGAGTGAGAGAAGGCATGAACAATCTATCAATGAGCTTAGTCATATTTTTTATTTTCCCACTGAAGATGCTAGTTCATGAGTACCCTTTAGTTTTTGCAAAAAAGATGCAATGGAAAATGTTTACGGGTTCACGTAGATACAATTCTAAGGGTTCTAAGGCCTCTAATTTAAGAAATTCCACTTGCCGTTATATCCATAGATTTTTTTCCCACACAATCTTTGGTAGGAAAGAAAGTGATGGTGTGGTAGGAGTTCATAAGCTATATTTCTTGTAGGTTATTAAGAATGGTATTAGGCTCAATGTAGGTTATTGGTTGGGTGTGAAATGGAAAAAGGTAGTAAAGGACAACATGGGTAGTATAGTGATGGAGAACTTTATCACTAGTATTGGGCAATACCTTAGGGTGTTTTTATGCAATGCTTGATAATGATAAAAACACCCGTTTGGATATTAAAGTAATGTTGAGGATGAGGATGGTGGTTAAACATGAAGACACATTTCGATTGGCTAGGGTTGATGAACAACTTAAAATTGGAGATCATGTGGTTGAGTGACACTGGAGCTGAAGACGAGGGTGATGAAGTTAACATTGTAGTTTTACCTCCTACTTTTTCTACTTTTTCTTGTGCAGGTCCTTCACATTAATCGGTACAAGCCGAGACTGATGAAATGTTAGTTCACATCCTTTGAAGGATGGACATGTTGGACAATCGAATGGAGATGATGGAAACAATGATGTTTGATCGATTTGCTAGCCTAGATATATCTTATGAATGTATTGATTCCCAATTTGACACAATGCAAAATCAGTATATGAGACTAAATGTTCAGCTCCAAACGATCATTCAGATGTTGCAACCTCCTCCTCCATTACCCCCTGCAGATTGAGTTCTTATTTTAGTACTGTTATTTTTTTTTTCTTTTCATACTTTTAACTTTACTTTTGTTTATGTCTTTAATTTTGGATTTTTTTTAATTTTATTAGTATTTTTATCTTGAAACATTTATTTATGTTTGATGTTCTCTTTTTATTGTCTTTTAATTTCATTATTTAGTTTTTCCTCTCTTTTTCATTTTTTATCCATTGGATTCTAATTCATCATATTCTTTAAATTTTCATTGTATTCCTCAACACAATGATGGTAAGAGGTTCTTAGTTCATCTCTATCTCATAATTCTTACACTTTGTGTTGAGACATGATTTTAAATTTGGGAAATTATTCTTGATTTCACACATTGAGGACAATGTGCTAGATTAAGTTAGTGAAAGGAAATTTTAATTAAAATTTTTGCGTATGGTTTTTGCGTGTTAGTTTAGTATGGTTGGAATAATTATGAGCAAAATTAAATTATCATAATCTAATAACTTGTTATAAATTTAACCGTTTTTCTATTATACTATGTTTAAGTTTAAGTTTAAACTTTTAACTTAACATGATTCCTTGATGTGAACATTTACTTTCAAGATTATAAACACCTATTTTTCTAATTATGATAGATATATATGATTTGATCTAAATTAATTTGACATTAGCATTCCTAAAACAAAATTAGAAATTCTTTTGAGGCAAAATTTTTAAAATGTTCACATTAGAAAAGAAATTATTTAGACATTCCTTGTTAAATTTCATATTTTAGCCTAGGCTATCCCAAGTTAATTATGACCCTTGCAACCAATTTGAAACCTATAACCAATATGTTTCTTATTTTTCCCTGTTAAAGTCTAGCCTTTAAACTAATTTTAAATCTTTACCGCAAATGCATTCCTGTATAGCTGAAGGATTTGATCTTATTAAAACATAGCAAGAAAATAAAAGGGAGAAATTTTTCATTTAAATACTAGCAAGTGGAGAAATTAGAAAATTCAAAGAGAAGCACCCTAAAAAGCAAACAACTAAAAATTCTAAGTTTGGAAAATTTATTCTTAGCAAGGAGAATTATGAAGAGACCTTGCCAAAGCATCTCTAGTATTGAACTAGTGAAAAACTTCAAAATAATCTCCATTTACAAATAAAAGTACATGTTTTAATATAATTAAAATCTTAATATTATACACTTTTTGCACTCTTTGTTATCATATATCCATCTTCTTTGTTTAACTAAATTAATCCTAAAATTCCATTACAACCTTAATAAAAGACCTCTTGATATTTATAATTGTGTAGCATTTAAAATTATTGAGAAGAGAACTAATTTTGCCTATAGGAATATTGAATTTAAATTCATCATCTATTGTTTAAAGGTTAATAATTTTTGTGAAAATTCATATTCTATCTATCATAGTTTGATCTATTATTGGTGTTAAAGTCTTATTAACTTATGTTTATATTAAGGAATGTGTTTTGTTAAAAGCTTAAATTTTTGCAAGAATATGACATATGAAACACTTGATTTATTTTCATATTAATCGACTTTTGATATTCTTAAGATTGCGAATAATTATCCCCAACCATATTAAGCTAAATTCTTAGTTTGTTTAGTTTGTATTTTTAATTTTATTGCTTGAAGACAAGCAATGATTTAAGTTTGGGAAATTTTGATAGGTTATACTTTTACAGTACTTTTAGCTTAGTTTTTATTAGGAACTTTAGTATTTTTTTATTGCTTTGATTAGTTTCTTTTTAGATTTATTTATATTTTTAACTAAGTTTTCTTGATTTTTAAAAAGCTTAATTTGAAAGATTTTTAGCTGAAAAATAGCTAAAATTTGCATCAAAGAAGGTTGGAGCTCAAATGTGGAGTCAAAATCTCAACATGGCCAAATTAGTAAAGTACACAGCTTGGTCGTGTCAAACGCCACAGTTGTGTTATCAAGAAAACTGAAAGTTCAAGTGGGCCCAAATTCAACTATTTTGCCCGTGTAGATTTGAAGTCTGAGCGTGATTTGTGCATGAGACTGTATGCGAATAATAAAATGGTCCACATTATCTATGTTCCAGCCCTATTTGGTGAAAGAAAACTCCTAATTAGAAAGAAATACAACACAAAATCAATTTCATACTCAAATAATATTTCCTCTTAATTAGGCGAGCTAGTTTCCTACTCGAATTCGAAGACACACTATGAAGTCTATATAAAAAGAGATCACTATAGCAATTAAATCATTGAATCTTAGATCTTAGATTTTTTGTTATACTCTTTTCATAGTTTTTCTTTCTTTCAAGTCTTCAAGCAGTCAAGTTTTGTAAGAATCAAGGAAGTCGTTTACACTATTCGTTCACTACTTTTTATCTCTAAACTCTTAATCTTATTTTTAGATTTCATTAGTCATACTGATTATGGAATTATTTTCAAGTTTAATTGAGTTTATTTAATTACTATGTCGAATTAAACTCTCATACTAGGGATTTGATGTAGCTTAATTTCTTTTCCAATTTATGATATTAGATTTGTTTTTCCTTGTTTAAGATATAATTTGTTATTGAACTTAATATTTTCAGGCAGAGGAGTTTCTCCCCTGGATTGATTTATTTCATTAATCAATATCGAAAGAAGGGTTTTTGATAAAAAAAAAAGGTAATAAATTACATGAAAATAATAACTTGATGTGGAAGCTATATGGTTTGACTCATGAGGGGTTTTCATAAGTTAACAATCTTAGGTTATGAATTCTTAAACAAACTATGAAACTGAATTATGTAATTCATGTTTGATTGCACTATTGTGAAATAGGTAATTACATGAGGTTAAAATATCTAATAATACATCGGGAGAATTTGTTAGTGATTTTAGGATTTTTTTTCCCTACTTGAATAATTAAAATTGATTAACAAACTAATAAAATAAATTGAATAGAATTAAGTGAAGTTAAAATCCCTTGTAGCTTTTAAACCTTGATTTCTTTTTATTAAATATTCTTACTTGAATTCTTTTCTATTATTTTATTTTGTTTTCTTTCTTTTATTTTTAAAATTATTCTCTTTATTATCATTTAAATACTAGTAGGTTAACACAATTTTGGTACTTAGTATGCAATCCTCGTGGAAACGATACTTCACTCATTCTTTATTACTTGTTGTGATTTCATACACTTGCAAAAAAGCCTATCAAATTTTTAACGTCGTTGCTGAGGATTGGTGTTACCAATATCAATATTAATTACCCTATTATTAATTTAGAAATTTATTTTCTATTATTTTAATTTTCTTTTCTAAGGAATTTCAGGTGTTTATGTAAAGACGATCTTGTAGCGTTGAACCTTTATTCTTTTATCCAGAAATTGAAAGGACCTGCCAAAGGAATAACATTGCATGAAGGAACCGAGAGCATGAATAAAGAATGCAAACAAACATGGCTCAATTAGAGAATGAACTACATGATTTAGCAGAACAAGAGGAACATGAGATATTGCAACATCAGCTCGAACAAAATCAAAGGCCTCAACCTCCTATTCGCACTTTGCGTGATTACACAACTCCTTCTCTTAATGGGACTACCTCAAGTATCACTAAGCCTAGGGTAGAAGCTAACAACTTTGAGATCAAACCTGCAATCATCCAAACGTTTTCCACCTCAATTCAGTATGGAGGTTTACCTAGTGAGGATCATAATGCTCATATCACAAATTTTCTTGAGATTTGCAACACATTCAAGCAAAACAGAGTTTCTGAGGATTCCATAAAATTGAGATTGTTTCCTTTCAGCTTGAGAGATAAAGCACGTGTTTGGTTGCAATCATGTCCTACAGGAAGCTTCACTACATGGGAAGAGCTAGCCTGAAAATTTTTGGCAAAATTCTTCCATCTTTAAAGACTACAAAGTTTCATAATAAGATAATGACTTTTGCCCACCATGATCAAGAGAGTTTGTATGAAGTTTGGGAGAGATTCAAGGACCTATTAAGGAAGTGCCCACACCACGCTTTTCCCAAGTGGTTACAGGTACAAATTTCCTATAACGCATTATCTCCTAACATAAAGATTATTTTAGATGCAGCTGCTGGAGGATCTTTTGAAAGAAAAGAGATTGATGAGGCATATGACTTTATAGAAGAGATGGCAAGCAATAGCCATTACCAAAACACCTCTAAAAGAAAAGGAACTGCAAGAGTTTGAGATTAACTATAATAGACAATTTAAGGATTAACTATAATGTAAAAAAGAAAAGTGAACTATATTTTGTGACAAACAAAAAAGGAAAGTTGAACTATTTTTTTGGGATGAAAGGAGTAGTAGAAAGCTGTTGACTAACATTTATAGAATTTTAGGAGAATTTTTTATTATAAATATTTGATTTATTTTACTATTGTGAATCAAGAGAGGCTAGATCAAGAGTGAGGAAATTTAATAGAGAAGAGAGAAACTAAGAACTAAATAAATACAAGATGTTCCCACTTGGAGAGGAGGGTGCTGATTTTGGGTTTAAGGATGAGGATTTCATAAATGATGGATATGAGAGTAAGACTAGAGATGAACCATATCCCAACAACTCAGATCGATGCTAGTAAGGAGTTGAATGAAATAGAAGTAATCCTCATCCCTCTAACCCAAAATTTTCTTAAAAAAATCTCCCAAAATGTTAAAAATTTTCAATTTTTTCTATGAAATAGTGATTTCTTTTTTCAATTTTTCAATTTCCAATTTTATCTATGAAATAGATTTTGCATAAGGTGATTACTAGTTGGAACTCTCAATGGTCCAACTATGGAACAATCTATTTTGCTTAATCTAAAAGGTTTAAAGATGAAACACAATTATTTAGAAGATTTTATGTGTTATTGAGTATATATAAGTAGGATTTTTTGTTGGATTTAGGCTAATTATTAGCACGGATAAGTGTTTTCTTTAAGGGATCTTATGGGGTCGGCTTTTGGTTGTCGTAAGTAAGGCTGGAAGCAACCAAATGTTTTCTATTGCATGGACAATTGTTGATGTGGAGAACACTAAGAATTACTTGTGGTTCATATTAATATTTAAGTAGGATCTTGATGTCACTACCATTGTAGGATGGACTATTACAACAAACATGCAAAAGGTACAAACCTTGACTTCCTTTATGTAATTTATCTCTTTATATTTATTATGAGTGATGAATGAAAGCTTATAATTCTCATGCATAAATAGCTGCGAAGCTATCTTGACGGGAGGGTGGGGAATTGCCCTTCTCTTTTAAAATAAATTCAAAAAATAACTTACTTTGGTTGGGATTGAACATAATCCTTTAGCAAAATATAATGCACTTTTATCACTTTGTCACCTCTAACTTACATATTCAAATATTCCTCTCCTTTCCTTTTGAATTTAAACTGTAGCTTCGCCTCTATGCATAAATTGATGTTGCGATACATATTATAATTATTAAAAAAATACTTTTATAATTCAAGCTTTAACTTATGCCAAATTAGAAATTACTTAATTCAAAAATCTAATTCTGAGTCCATCTCAGTTTTGAGTTTTAGTGTTCTTTTCTTACAAAGGTTGTTCTTAAATGGCTAATGTATTAAAATACCCCCAAAAGTTTATAAAGTTGTACAATTTCATTCTATTTTGATCTTTATATTAATTTTTCTCAAATTTTGACCTTTTTTAGCAATAGCATTCTGAATCGCAGCCAAAAATGAAATTTCAGAAAGTACTTTTATCTTTTTTTTTAAAATATAGTATACCATTATTGAATAAATAAAGAAAATTAATAATGAAAATGAAATTTTAAATGTCCTTTAAATATTAAATTATATTCACATTTAGTAAGTGAATATTTGAAACGTGCAATTCAATAATTATTTTTATTAAATGAAGCAATTTGGCTTGTATTATCACACTAAAAAAAATCCAACAATTTAAAAAAAATTCCAATAATTACTTTTTTTATTCTTAATATATAGATAATATAAAAACAAAATACATAATTGAAAATTATATTTTATTAATTTAAATTTTTATGTCATGCTTTGAGATTTTTTAATACGTTACAAAAATTTATTTATTAACTATTAATTAGCAATTTTTAACTTCAAAAATTAAAGATTTGATCTAGGCAATATCAATTGGGTAAACTAATGATATTTTCTATTTTTTCAGTGTCACATGATGTTAAAAAAATTATGAAAATACATTTTTATTGCAAGATTTTGGCCTTTTTAATTGCAATTGAGGATGATATTGCTACAAAATATCGATATTGGATTGAAATTGACAGAAATATTAAAATAGGATAAAATTGTAAAAGCTATTAAAGTTTGAAGTATTCTAACATGTTAAGCCCTTATATATGCCAAATGTTTAGAAATTGACGAGGCAAGATTGATGAAAAGAAAAGGGAGAGAAGATATCTAGCCAAGAGAGAAAAATGAAGGTCTATCTATATACAGGGATGGTCACGGTTCCGAAACTGACGGTTTTGGTTCTAAAAAATTTAAAATTGGAACCGAATCAAAAATTAACGATTCCAGTTATGAACCTAGCAATTACAGTTCCAATTTCAATTTTTTAACAGTTCTAAATCGATGATTTCGATCGGTTCTCCAATTGTTTTTCCGATGAATCGCATAATTTATAAAATCAAAATTTACGGACTTTTTTTTGAAAATTTAAAATTTAAATATTTATGAAATGATTTAAAAAAACTTAAAGAAAAAATTAAAAAAGGCTTAACTTAATTTATTTATTTTAAAAAAAGCCTGAACTTATTTTTTTTTTTTAGAAAAAGGGCTTGAAATTGATTTCTTTTTTTTAGAAAAAGCTTCAACTTAATTTTTTTTCAAAATGAAAATGGATATTTATAGTAAGTCCAAAAAATTAATTTTCTATAACCCTTAAATTAGCCACTATACAGTCATTAGGAGGGTTAATCCGAACAGACATTCATTGGTGAGTCTGATCAGAACAGGCATTCATTGGTTCAAATTAAATTGTCATCCCCACTTTTGCGTAATAAGAAAATTATTAGGTATTGCACAAATGAATGCTAATTATTTGAGATTGAAAGCATTGTTTTTAAAATTGGACCGAATCGGCCGGTCAACTTAATTTTATCGTAAATCAGTAGCCATTCCGATTTTAACATTTAAGGTTAAACGCTAAGAAACTGGATAGAACCGACAATGATCCAAATTTTAAAATTCAAACGAAAGAGGAAGCAAAAAAAAATATGAGCCTGTAAAAAATGGTAATAAAATTCTAATGTTAAATTAGTGTATTAATTGTAATTTATTATGTCTCATCGAGTATATATTAAAAAAATCTTAACATTTAATAGTTTTCACTTTTTAAAGTTAAAATAAAATATTTTAAAAGGAAAACAAATTTAAATTTAAATTAGATATGGTAATTTATTAATTATATTAAACTTGAATTTGAGATTAAATGACAATAAAATTATTCATTTGTTTATTTATATTTAACTTTAATGTAGAAAATTCTTTATAATATAATAAAAATATAACTTTAATATTTTATATATATTTATATATATATATTGTAATACCCAGAAATTTTTATTTCGAAACATTTTCATTTAAATTTAAATTATAAATTATTAGCCAATAATATTACGCTACGAAATATTATTGGGACCGAAAATCATTTTGGTTTGCCCAAAAATTTATTGAATAACCGTTAATCGAATAAAAATCAGACCAATATTTTTTTCATTAGACCGAATTAATTTAAATTAGACCCGAGTCGGATATTTTTGAAAAATACTGTGCGTTACTATTTTTTTCTCTCCGACAATCTACTTGGACGGTTTGTTTTTATTTAATAATTTTAAAACTTTATTAATTTTTTATTTTCTTTTTCTTTTTTCTTTTTCTTTTCTTTCTTTTCTTTCTTTTCTTTTCTTTCTTTTTATTCTTCTCTCCTTCCT
The DNA here is from genome assembly GCA_948099535.1 of Jatropha multifida. NCBI lineage: Eukaryota > Viridiplantae > Streptophyta > Magnoliopsida > Malpighiales > Euphorbiaceae > Jatropha > Jatropha multifida. Next base: position 65,025 of record CANUEX010013187.1, read on the forward strand.
CCCTCCATCGACGCCACTCTCAACCCTCACTCACTCACTCTCTCTCTCGCTGCAACCACAGACCAGCTCCTCCTCCCTGCGCCAACCACCGCGCCATGGCCACGCCTCCACCAGCTCTCCTTCTCTCTTCCTTCTTCTCTCTTCCTTCTTCTCTCTCCCTGCAGCTCCCTGCCTCTCTCTGTCTCTCCTTGTCGTTCCGCCTCTGTCTCCCTCTCTGCAGCGCCGCTGGACCACCACAGACCGCCATCTCCTCTCTCCTCGTCGAGCCACCGTTTCCAACGAGCTCCAACAACTCCTCCTCGCGCGGCTGCAACCCAGCTCTGCTCTACCTCTCTCTCTGCGCGACTCCAGCAGCTTTGTTCTTCGCGTCGCGCCGCCTTGAGCCACCACCTGCTCCTCCACGCGACCTTGGCAGCAAGCCCAGCTTGCTTCCGGCCACCGTTTCCTCCTTCTCCTCCGATTTAAGGACTTTTTGGGAATTTGACAATTATTGGGTATTGATTTTATTTTTTTAGAATTTATTTAGTTAAATTTTTATTAATTAGTTTGTTAATTTTAGAATATTTGGTTGAATAATTTTATTATTTGAATGGTGATTATTTTGGTTAGTAGATTAATTTGTGGATT